>CAUYQV010044604.1:0-16883 GCA_963574575.1 Galagoides demidoff | reverse complement strand
TTTTTTTTTTGAGACGGAGCCTCAAGCTATCCCCCTGGGTGGAGTGCCAAGGCATCACAGCTCATAGCAACCTCCAACTCCTGGGCTCAAGCAAGTCTCCTGCCTCCGCCTCCCAAGTAGCTGGGACCACAGGCGCCTGCCACAACGCCCGGCCATTTTTTGGTTGCAGCCATCATTGTTGTTTGGGGGGCCCGGGCTGGGGATTCGAACCCGCCACCTTAGGTGTACGTGGCTGGCGCCTTAACCGATTGAGCCACAGGCGCCGAGCCATGACGTTGTTGTATAAAATGAGAATTGCTTAACACAGTGTCTAGCGGGCAGTAAGAATACTCACAATATCTATCTATCTTTTTTTTTCTATCTGTCCACCTATCTCTATATCAATCTATCAGTAACCCTCTACCTATTCATCATCTGATCTATGATGTCTATTACCTATCAATCATCATCACCATTAAATTCATTATCATCTCTTGAATGAATTAATATCAGGTAATCCTACTGATGGTTTTCAATCCATTTCTTTGTCTTTAGCTACAACATTGTTCTAACATCACTTTATTCTGCCTACAGCTTAAAACAAACAAATCAAATTTTTAGACAGATTTCTTATGTTCTCAGTTTCATATCACGTGATTGCTTGCCCTTGGCTGATATGCATGCATGTATCATTCCTGGATAGCTACTTCAATAAGAAGAGTAAATTCTGAGCTATTATGCCATCCATGGATACTTTCTGCAACATGAGGAATATCAGTTATTCATAGCTTGTGGATGCTGGCTTGTTAAAAAAAGTCATTCTTTTATTAATATAAATATTTTCTGCTTTAACTTTCAGCTCTTTTTGGTCTTTCTTGGATGGAGACTTTTGATAATGAAAGACAGACTCTCTTGTCTACATCTATAGAAAGGTACAAGGAGTTAATTATCCACCGTGTGGACTTGGACTGTGAATCCCGTAAAGGATGGATTACTAACTGCTACTAAATGGTGATTAGATTACACTGTCTGTGTTTTCACAATGAACTGGAGTGGTTATCAGACCTTAAAGAACTATCTGAGTCAAATTAGAGGGCAGAGAGGATTTAATCTGAGTTTGATGAACACATACACATGAATATAAACTCAAAACCTCTCTGAAATTCTTTATGCAATCCTTGCTTTCCAAGATAGATAAGATATTATATGTTTTATTAGACTGTAATTATTCCCTGTTCCAAATAATTGTTAAAAAAAAAGAAAGAAAAATAAAATCAATGCCTTTTAAAAATTAGACATGAACTGTAGAAACTCCAGCTATAATTTTAATATTAATGCTGCATGGTACTGTGTTTGAGTGGTTGCCTTGTACTGACAAGGGCCTTTTTTCTTTGAAGGGTTTATTATGGTTTTTTAAAACTTCATAATTGGCAGCAACTGTACAGCCAGATTAAAGAAACATTTTAAAGCAAAAATTAAAAAAATCCTAATAGCTTTACATGACTGACTCTGTTCTTCTTTTGTTTGGCTTTGGTTTAACTAGTACAATGCATATGTATCCTGAGGGCCAACACTATATCTTGACACTTCTCAACCTTTCAAGGCCCCCAGCACAGTGTCTAGTACAACACTGACTCAATTAATAGTACTTGAATGAATAAATAAAAGAATATCATGCAACAACATAAATTCAATAGTGTGCTACTCAATATATGAACTACTAGTAATCTCTTAGAATTCTCTCTCTAAAGTCAACATAGATTAGGTTTTCTCCTCCCTGAAAATTTCTATTCCATAATCTTTAGCTATGAGATTGTACAGCTATGAGGATCTAACAGATACTTGGAAGTACTACCCCCCGGCTTCATGTCAGGATTCACTTTATTGGTATTGCCTTTATATACCTTTATATGGATTTTAAAAAAAGAGATTGGGGGATGTTTTTCCCTAAATTCCCTAGCAAAAATAAAAAAAAAAAGTAGGAAGGAATATATACAAGCAAGGTGCTTTAAAGGACTGTGTCAAAATGAGAAATTACAAGAAAGAAAAACATCCTCCATTTCATACAATGAAACAGGGTTCTACATCTGACTCAAACCTATTTGAAAAATGTTCTGCTATTATTATCTAGAACCCACCTACGAGGTTAGCATTTTACAAAAGGAATATTGTGGTAGCATACATAATGGCTCCCAAAGATATAAGGTTATATCCCTGCAAGCTGCAAATATTAATTTATGTGGAAAAAGGGTCTTTGCAGAGGGTGGTGCCTGTGGCTCAAAAAGGGTAGGGCACCAGCCCCATATGCTGGAGATTGTGGGTTCAAACCCACCCTGCCAAAAAACAAACAAACAAAAAAGGGTCTTTGCAGATAGGATTAAGCTAAGGAGCTTGAGATGGGGAGATTATCCTAGATAATCTGGGTGGGTTCTAACAGTAATCCTCAGGAAGAAAAGAGAGTTTAGTCAGAAAAGAAGAAGGCAATGTGACCGTGGAGGCAGAGATTGAAATGATATCACTACAAACCAAGAAATGCCAGCAGCCATGAGAAACTGCCAGAAACAGGAACAAACTCTTCCCTACAGCCTCTGGAGGGAACAAACACGTTGATTTCGGCCCAGTGAAACTAATTTTGTATACGTTTGGCCTCCAGAACTGCAAGAGAGTAAATTTCTGTTATTCTAAACCAACAACAAAGTTTCTTGTGATCTGTTAAAGCAGGCACAGGGAACTAATACAAATATGAATTTTTGCTTTTACTCAGATAGGAACCAAAATCTTGATATGTTCTATAAATACTGCATGAGCGTTTGCTGGAAATACAGAGTCTCTGCCCCCAATGTTAGGATCAGAATTTGCAATTTAATAAGATCCCAGATCACTCCTATGCACGTTCAGGTTTGCGGATCACTGTTCTAAATGACTCTGCAGCCTTTTGGTGAAGCTGCTTCTCACTTCTTTGAAGGTTTAAGCTCACCATCTGGTGCAGAGTTAAGTGTTATATTAGTAGACCGGTGAGGGTTCTATAGCTGCATGAGAGAGGCACTGCCACTGCAGGTAAAATTCCTCTTCCAAAGTGGAATCCCAACACACCATGCACTTTCAGAAGGAAGAGAAGGAACAGTAAGTGGCAACCATCTTGGAACTGGATCAGGTGAGAACGAGATGTCTAAGATGGTGCTCACAGGTTGAAACATGATTCTAATATTCACACATTTTTCATTTATACTAAGAAAAACAGAAAGAAATTTCTGAGAGTCAGAGCTCTCCCTAGGGAAATGAGCTTCTGGGTGCACATTATGTGAGTGACACGTTGACAAACATGTTGCAGGTACACAAGCTTTAAAGGTGACTGGAGTGACCAGGTGACTTTTGACTTCTCTCAGCAGACAGCTGCTGTTTCTATGATTCTTAAACACCATCTAAGGGCATATTTACACTTTTAACAATAGCTTTTTTTGTTCCTTAAACTAAGCAAATGGGCTGAATTACTGCATCTACAGCCAACAAAGAAGTCATTAAAGAGTTTGGATGAATTCCAAAAGCTGTGTAAGACTGTTTTCTGACCTAGGGAGGAATCCAGCAGAGGAAATTTACCTGTCAACTCCTGCTTTAATAGGCAACAGCAAAACCTGAAGTCAACAACACAATCTATAAATGTGTATGGCAGCTAATTTTTAATTGGCACTTTCCCTTGCACCTGCCATAGGAGTTTCACACATTTATCAACATATTGAAAATGCTTACTGAGTATTTGCAATCTTGCTCCTTTCACATATGATCAACACTACTCAGATTAGTGTCCTTCTAAACCAGTGTCTTTCAATCTTTTTTATTTCACTGCACACTCGAACCTGTAGTTAAAGTTCCTTGGCACACTTAAATTGTGTTGATCAAAAAAAAGAGTAAAATAAAAGAATAGACTTACTGTGCTTTGAACTTCTTTAGAAAACAATTTAATTAATGATCTTTACAAATTTTTGTGGCACACCTAAGGTCCTCTTGAGGCACATCAGCATGCTGCAGCGCACTGGTTAAAAATCACTCTTCCACCCACTCACAGATAATTGGAGTAGAGAAAAAAATCATTTTACAGTTGGCTAGTTGGAAGGATTCTCAGGGTTACTTCCAGCTCTTTCATTCTAGATATGAAAAGGCCCTGCAGGTAGTTAAAAGACTGGAAGTGGGGCACCTGGATTAGTGGGCTGATGTCTCTGGTTCCTGTTACAACTCTTAATAGTACTGGAAGTTTCCAGGATGATAGGGCATCCTAGCAGAGACCTGAAACACGAGCAGAGACATGACAGAGATGAAGAAGTACGGCAAGAATAGGAATCTCCTGTACTGGATTGAATAGAGTCCCCCTATATTTCATGTTAACCTGGAACCTCATAAGATTTATTTCCTTAGTTGGAAATAGGTCTTTTCAGATGTAATTGGTTAAGATCACACTGAATCACGGTGGACCCTAAATCCAGTGACTATTGTCCTTATAAGAAACTCAAGTAGGTACACACACACACACACACACACACACACACAATACACACACACACATATACATACATATACTCATGCATGAATGCATACACACACAGACACATATACATACATATACACATATACACATACACATAATACACACATATATACAAAGAGACATACACACACATACACACACAGACACATACACATACACACATACACCCATACACACACATACACACACAGATACATATACACACAGACACACACATACACACATATGCATACACACACATACACATATAAACATACACACACATACACATAATACACATACATACATACACAAAGAGACATACATACAGACACAGACACACACACACCCATACACAGACACACACACACATACACATACACAGGCACACACATACACACATATGCATACACACACATACACATATACACATACACACACATACACATAATACACATACATACATACACAAAGAGACATACACATACAGACACAGACACACACACACCCATACATAGACATACACACACATACACACACAGATACATATACACACACAGACACACACACACATACACATACATATACACACATATACATACACACCCATACACATACATACACACACATATACACACACATAATACACACACACAACACATATTCACACATACACATAATACACAGAGAAAACATTACATGAAGACAGAGGCAGAAATCTGAGTGATGCCACTACAAGCCAAAGAATGCCATAGAATTCTACCAACCACTGGAAGTAGACAGAGGCAAAGCAGGTGCCTCCCCCAGAGTTTTCAGAATCATGGCCCTGCCAACACCTTGGTTTTGGGCTTTGGCCTCTGGAATTGTGAGAGAATACATTTATTTTGTTTTAAGCCATCTAGTTTTTGTTAATCTGTGACAACAGCCCTAGAAACTAATATACATCCATCCCAACTTATAATGAAAAATGACGAAAATTCTGCAAACAGCTTACATTTATGAAATATTTCCTGTGAGCCAGGCCCTATGCTATGTCCTTTACATGGATTATTCTAGTTAGCCCACATAACAGTCCTGTGAGGCATCTTTAATGATTATCCCAAAGTTACTGAAGGAACCAGAGCAAGTGGCTCAATTTGAGTTGAAGTCTTATAATTGTGAATTGGTCTCGTGCTCTTCACAACCACACTCAACTGCCTCCCAGACCTGATGGCCAAACTCCCTGCTCACAGAGCCAATTGTGCCCTCTCTCTGCTTTACTATTTCTTCTTACCTTTTGAAGGGGAATCCAGAATTTTCAGGCAAATTAACAAGTATTTAACTACTTCAGCAGCAGAATGCAAATTAAAAAATAATCCCTTTTCATCTGGGAAGTATTGCAATCAACCATTAGGCTTCATTGGTAAGGTCATTGGTAACTGATGCCATCTTATTATTTACAACTGAATAGGTCTGACTGAATTATCTTATTACTGAGGGAAGGTACAAAACATAGGAAAAATTATTCTTTTTCAGGTGGGAGCATGTTTAAGTCCACCTTGAGGAAGCTAATAATGTTTCAGTTATGTTTTAAATCTAACAGAATCATAGGCATTTTGCACATGAAGACACTGAGAACTAGAAATGAGAAGGGTCTTATCCGATTTTAGAGGCAAATTAACTAAAAATTTGGGGCTAGAATTGAGGTTTTCTGTCCACTAGTCTAATGTTCATTATGCACAACTCTCCATCCATCATCTCCCCCTTTTTTTTTTTTTTTGTTTGATCGTTCATTTATCTAATCCTTCCATCCATTTAGCCACCAGCTCATCCATTCATCCACCCATCCATCTACCTATGTACCCATACTTCATCCCATCCAGGCATCTATCCATCCACCCACCCACCCATCCATCCAGGTACCCTCCATCTATCTGCCCACCCACCTGCCTACCCAGCCATCCAGCTACCCATCCATGCATCCATCCAAATATTAATCTATCTCCTATTCTCCCATTTAGTAATTATGAAGGACCTACCAAGGATATTTAGTGAAGATCTAAGGCTGAATGAGATACTATCCCTGCCCTTGAGAGGTCAATAACACATGATATTTGAATACTCAGGTCATCATTTAAGAGTTGCCAGAAATATAGTGTTAAGAATACACAGGTGGAGTTAAATCTCTGTGTGTGATCAGATGTCAAAAACAGCTCCAACTGTAACACTTCTCAAAACCTAGTCTCCTGTACTTGTATTTTCCTTTTTCTTAGTTTTCTGAAATCAGGTACCCAGTTTCAGGAAAATTAGTTATTGCAAAATCAATAAAAACAATACATCATAATAATATATGATATATATTTATATGTGCTATAAATTATATATAAAATCTATAATAAAAATATCCTGGGCTCTGTCTGCAACATGTCTGTTGTCATCATGGAACTAGGTTTTATTTTTAAGTCCACTTAGTTGTCATGAATTTGGGCATTTACACAGTTATTAAAGAGGGCCTGTTTCATGTACAGTAATGAAAAAAAATTAGAGAAGTATTGATATAGAGGAGAAAGCCATAGGTTCACAGTATGCAATGCCGTTGTCTTTCCTTGTTCTCTTTCTGTTTTTTTCCCAGTTGCACAGAGGTATATACACATAGAGCATTAGCAGAGGGTAGTGACTAAAAGCTGTGTCTATGAACCACACTCAACCATATCCTGGGCTACCCTAGGACAGCAGGTAATAAGAAAGGGCTTTGTATGACTTTACCATGATTTCAGTGGTCAAATGCATGAGCTCATTTAATATTTACAACCAGCATGAACCTAGTACTCTCATCTCCACTTTGATTAATAGAAATATTAAGCACTAGTGTGCTAGTCTTCTGAAAGGAAGCACATTTAAGATAGAAACCAGCTCTAGCATCTATCCTTTGAATTTCTTTTGTGCCATGCTTTGGTTTTTATTTACGCACTTTGGGTGCTCCTCAGCCATCCTGTGCCTCTGCCTGTCATGGCACACCACGGGATCTAGAGAGCTCAGAAGATGGGGATTTGAGTGGTGGTGTTTCTATTTACCTTACTGCTAATCAGGCTCCAGGCAAGTCATTAGTTCATCAATTATTAAGCCGGAAGAGACTTTCCCAGTGATCTGTACAAATATCTCCTTTATAGATGAAAATGGCAAGATCTAAAGGGGCTCAGATGTGTACAAGGTCACACAACTAATTAGTGGCAGAACTCATTCACTTTAAAATAATTGTTTTTCCCCCTAAACACAGATTAAAAATGTTTGAACCTTACCATCTAGTTTCCTTTACTTTGGGGTCAGGTTGTGTGGATTCAAATCCCATCTCTTCCTTTTATGAGGCTTAGAACCCAGGGCAAATGACTTTTCCATGTTTCAGTCTCAATTATAAAATAAGATAAAATAATATCTATCTTGTTGTGATTTTGAAAAGATTAAATCATGTATTTAGTAGTTTGGGTCATATTTGACACCATATTATATTATAGGTTTGAATTACATCATCTGTCTTCCTTTGCATGACTTTTGATAAAGGCAAAAGCCTGAAAGACTTAACTTTTTCAAAATGGATTAATCAATAAGAAAAATAATCTTAGGTTCACTTAACAGTAACCAAATATTCCTTGAACCCCTACTATCTAATAGGTATTGTTCTAGGTTCTGAGACATCATAGAAACAAAATACCCGAACTCCTTTCTTTAAATTCTAATACGGTTAAAGGATAATAATAAAATAATAAATAAGCAAGTTATATATGTGTTAAGAAGGTGCTAAGTGCTATAGAAAAAAATTAAGCAGAGAAGAAGATAAGTAGTAGGAATGAAGGGAACTGGGCGAGAGTAGACATTTTAAATAGGGTGCTCAAGGAAGGTGACACTTAAGGACTATGTGAGGAAGGCGAGGGAGTTATCCAGGTATCTGGGTAAAGGGTGTAAAGCAAGGGAAGAACAGATGCAGAAGTCCTGAGGCAATAGTGTGCCTGGAGAAGAAACAGGAGCCAGACCATGAAGGACCCTCGGTTTTTCAGTTTTCCTAGATCACAAAGCCATTGAGTGGTTTTGAGCAGAGGGGTTACATACCCTGACTTACAGTTTAATTGCTCATGAAACAGCTTAACTGCAGCCACGTTGAGAACAAAAAATACCTGAACAGAAATGAATACCTGAACTCCTTTGAATTCTAGTACAGTTAGAGGACAACAATGAAATAGAGAAGAGGTAACACAGGACACACTGTCTAGGAGGTATGATATAGACAATGTTACATGGCCCACATGACTTTGTTTTCCTCCCAGGTGTGCACAAACATTACATTTCCAGCCCCTCTGTTTGTGGGTGGCACTGCGTGCCTGGTTCAGTATGGTGGAACGTGAGAGGAACAGATACATGTTATTCCCAGGCCTGGCTCCTAAAGGGTCCCAAGCCTTACATGTTCTCCCTCCATGTGGGGCTGGAAGCTAAGAAGTCTAACAGCAGAGATAAGTGATGGATGCTGGGTGGATGCCTAAGTCACTATGAGAGGAGCTACCCAGGAGCGTGCTCAGGCCTGTGTGCAACAGGGAGAGGAATGGTAAACTTTTACTATGCGAGGGCACGGAGAGATGAGGATGTTATTGTTCTAGAGAGTGTTCGCTGGCAAATCTAAGAGGTTGGTGCAATAAACTGGGCAAGATATCATAAGGATCTGGCTGTTAGCAGGTTATTAAAGGTGACTGATACTGGATATATTCTAAAGTAGTGTCTACCCAGGTTTTCTGACAGATTTGAAAAGGGGTGAGAAAAATAGGGTCAAAGATGATGCCGAGGATTTTGGTGTCAACAAGTAGAAGGATGGAGTTGTCCTTAACTGAGATGGGGGAACACCACAGGCAGAAGTGGTAGATAGTCATGGGGCTGTGACTAGAGGGCATCAGGAGCTCAGATTTGGGCATTTGAGGCTTGAGATGATGGTCAAACATGAGTGGAGGCGCTGAGTGGTCAGTTATACCACAGTACACAGAAATGTGTTGGAGCTAGCTTGCCCCAGCTTCTGAGAACCAATCACAAAAATTTCAGGAGTTTTATGAAGCCGTTATTACACTACTGGTAACTTGAAATCAGCTATAATTGGAGTATTTACATCACAGAGATTAGAAAATGCTCAAGTCTGGTCTGACCTCCCCTTTTTTTTTCCTTTCCAGACAGCTAATTGTTAAATATTTGCCAGCACCTTATTAGATGAAAGGGTTGAGAGAGATCATGTTTACAATGAGATTATATCTGTGTGGCTTTTTTTCCCACAAGACATGTTAAAATCTATTTCTAGTGTTGGAAATGTCTTCCATTTAATATATTTTCCCTAGTTGTGTTCTATTAATCAAGGCTGTTTTTAGATGACTTAGACATAAGCAGCCCCACTGTGTGTGGCTCACTGGGATTGACAGCTATTACTGAACATGTTAAGTATTTTGCTTCAATTGTCTTTTCTATTTGAGGCAACAAAATAAAATTTAATAATCTTGCCATCTTAAATCCCAGTATGCGCTTAAGTGTCTTTTGTAAAATTTCCCAAATTTGCAATATCTCAAATATTCCCACCTTTATTATTTATTTATCATCAGACCCCTGCTGAACACAATCTCTTCTAAACTCAGATTATCCATTTGTGAAGTAAGGTTTATATTTCCCCTGCCTACATCAGCATATAACTGTGAAGAGGAAATGAGACCATCTGTATAAAAGTGTTTTGTCAACTGTGGAGCAAACAGAACAAATGTTGACAGAACTACAATAAAATGACAGAGCATTGACCATGATCTTCAAAAGATCTATTAATGCAGTTCTGTGAATGGCGAGGTACCATTCAGAGCCAGGCAGGCTAATATGGTCCTGCTCTTCTAGAACTTTTTAATATAATAACATATTATGGAAATTAATCTAGAGGGACTCCATGTCAACTTATATTTGACATATGGAGGAGGAATGTAAAGAAATGCCTTCTTATTTCATGACTTCATTACCTTCCTCGCCCTGCACAGATCCTTATTCCCAGAAAGGAATCTGACTTTCCAATAGCTGTAAAGACAGAATCTCATTTCTGTATATTGTGTTTTTGTCTTTCAGTTTTAAATACTCTCTGCTGCAGAAGATGCTTCTCTCAATCTTCTAATTTAAACTGAGTTAAAAGGAGAAAAGAATATTGACATAAAATAATCATTTTCTTTATGAGATGTTGAGATGTAGTAAATAAAATTATTTCTATTACCATTTATTCTATATTTACCAAATAGCCAGATAAGTGAGATCTATAATATTTTAGTCCTTTTAATGTTTTATTAAAAATGGCAACTTAAAGGATTAATAAATAGAAACACTTATGTAAATATATCAGTATAACTTAAATTGAAATGTTTACAAATATAATATATCCTAGGGGATTCTAATGTTTAAATGTCTCTCAATGCACTTATAAGCCTTATATGCCTCTTGGTATCTTTGTTTCTGCTGTTGAGGCTTCAAAAAGGGATTAGATTAAGCACAGAGGATCTGTGTCACATAAAGTAGGAATTACTGTCTACTCTGATGCTGTATTTACATGAAACTCCTTCAGGCAACTTGAACACTGGCTGGTTCATGGGGCTGAAAGGCAAATGGTAGATATGATTGAGGCCAGACCATTTTGAAAGAACATTTTACATACTCAGAGAGAGCTTCATGGCTATTTTCTTTTATAAAATCTGGTGTTATGTATAAATATGTGAGGGGCCATACCAGAAAAATGGGTGATTTTTGGAAACTGTCATTAGGACCAACTTTAATCAAAGAAGGGATTTTCATTGGCATACAGAAACTTGATGAAAAACAGTAAGATGAAATGCCTGACAGGCTGCTTCTCATTCAACTTTTTTTTTGTCCCTGATATTTCATAGAGCCACGTGGAACACAGCAATGGGTATGTTAGCCATAGTGACCACACTGAACGACAGACTCAGTACAGTATCATGAAGTTGGGAGGAGGCACAATTAATAAGAGGCATATAGCAGGCACCTGTGCAACGTCCTGCTGTGGGTTGAAGGCATCAGTTGTGATGTGAGTGAAACAGCACCCCTAACACACCATGGTGCATTTGGGGTCTTCTTGATGTCACTGGTCATTTTTTCTGGCCCCAGCCACTTCTCAGGTGATGAGCACTTTAAATTATCTGATTGGCTCCAGATGAGCACAACTGACTGCACTTTGCCTTGTATCTGTGGCACACACCTCTTGTCTCCTCTGGGAACTGGACATCTGAAGATCTGGTTAGCATCCATGCATCCACAACCGAAAGTATGGGGGAATGACTGCCCCAAGGAGCAAGCCTTTAAAAATGGAACTTGGCATGAGTAGAACTTCTTTTCTCATGGTCCTGAGAAGCGGTTGTTGATGCAGACTCTCAGAAGCGGGTGGACTAGGAGATCTATCAATCAGTCACACCTGCCACCATGCAGAGGCCTGTATGACTCTTTATGGCTCTTCCACCTCTTGTCTCCCTTGTCTTTTCCCCACTCCTGATCTCTTTAGGGGATCCTAGGCTACGATTATCCCTCCTTTCTACCACCCCATCTTACCCTACCGATCCTCTAAAACAGACACCAACTGCAAAAATATATCTCATATATGAAAAAGACCTGGGGATACTACAGAAGTGTGCTGGTAAGTTAAATGTGGTAACCAGTATAACGACCTTCAAAAACACCTCAGTTCAAAATTAAACTTGATAAGAAATGGAGATCATATTTGAACCCATTTTCTCTGAATCTACCCCTTATATAGGCAGTCCCCACATTACAAACATATGACTTATGTACAACTCACTCTTAGAGACAGAGGCTATTATAGTAAGTCCTCAAGTTACGAACATCTGATATATGACTCGCACTTATGAGTGGAGACTATTATAGGTAATAGGGGAATGTCCCTGTTCCAACTTGCTTACTAATTTAACTTGAGAACAACCCAATAGAACCTGTCTCATTTGTAACCCAGGGACTGGCTGTACTCTGATCAGCTATATGAAAGAGATTCAAATCTATTTCACAAAAGAAATTATTGAAGTAGTAGGAATCTTCATCCTGGAAAAACTGTTTGGTGGAATTTAAGATCATCTTCAAACAAATGAAGAGCTGTTATTTAGAAGAAGTGAATTTATTACATATGACTCTAACAAGAAAAATTAAATAACAGCAACACGATTACAACAAAACTGTAAGAACCTGTATGTGACAGCTACAAGAGGGACTCTACCTAACAAATCCAAATATTGTGACCTGGTGGTTTGTACCCTCACATTAACCTGAAATAAAAATAATTAAAAAGGTAAATAAATAAATAAAAAGAAACTGTGTCAGTCACTGTGCTCGTGCTTTCCAAACATCTTTGTTTATATTTATAACATACCTATAAAATATTTATGGCTACTATTAACGTTTTAAAGACTAGAAAACTGAGGTATGGATATATTGAGCAATTTGGCAAAGGGCTAGTATCACGGAGGTGGTGAATCTAGAATCAGAACTTAGGTCAGTAGGATATCCAAACTCTCATACTTAATCGCCAAGGTATCTTGCCATGGCAGAGGGGCAGCTGTCAGTGTCAGAAAATTTAACACATTTGACGATCAGTGATCTTGAAAAGGTGACCAGTTGCCCCTGTGGATTAATAGCTGATCTGTGGGATGTGATATGGATGATTTGCCCAGGATGGAGACAGAGGAGATACATGCCACTGATTGATAAATTCCTCCAAATAATGGGGTAGAGGGTTGGAGGCATTTAGAGCAGGACCCAGGGGAACTAAAGCAGGAATGGAGAGCACACTTGGGCATAGGGCTCTCCCAGGCTTAGATATGGTATGGTGGGAGTGAACTCAGAGTTTGGCAAGGTGAAGCACGGCAGTGGAGACATGTTAAAGTCAGTATCTAAAAAGGTCTGGTTGTGGAACAGGAAGAGTCACTATGTTTTAATTAACATGAATCTTCTGAGAACAGAGACATTTACCCCCTCAGAAGACCTCAAATAGAGTTGGCCATACTAGATTTCCAGAAAGGCCTGGATACTCACCCAGGGAGATATAGTAGTGTGAATTTGTGCTTTAGCCAAGAGCGTGGCTGCATGACCTTCAAAACTCCTTTAAACTCAGGAAAGTCCAACAAAAATAGGAAGCTGAGGAAGGGCTAGACCACTGGGAAGGGTTGTTCCAAGACAGAACAGTTTCTGATGGCAACACAAGAAGTTGACAGTCCAAGCCTGCATTAGTTAGTGGTTGACTATCAGTGAAATGTTGCAGAATATACTGCTAGTAAGCTTTGGGAATAAAGAAAAATGTTAGCTCCTGTTAGACTCACATAAGACTTCTGACTCTATTCAAATCTTCTTAATGGATATGTTTAGGATAATCCCTGTAATTCCTCCCCAGCACTTCTCCAATCAGAGAACACGTGGAACTCCCATTAACTATCCTGTCTGTCATGCACAGGCACGGGGAAATCAGCCTGCCAGCACTGACACCAGTTTGCACTGACAACGGTTTGCACAAACTGGCATAAGACAGCCTGACTCATGAATATCAGGCACATTTAGAACGCAAACAATCACACAATGTAGTCCCACAGTCGCCAAGAATTCCTTATCATTTCTTAAGGCAAGATTCTCCTGTCTTTTCTCAATTATGCTTCATACACACTTATCTCAAGCTTTAATTGAATTGGTTGCTTCACAGATGGGCTTAAAGGATATTTTAGTTTCCAAGCACTGGAGATAAAAGAATGACTGGTATTGGTTCTCAAATTAGAAGCCATTAGGAAGGAAGAGGTATTAGCAGGTTTGAGAGAGTTTAACCACCTTTGGAGAGAAGAGGTATGTTTCCTGAGCATGGGGAAGACTTAGTTATTAATGAGGAGAGGAGGAAGGGAGGCTGAAGCTGGACTATGGGTCTGGTCAGTCTAGGGCCAAAGGAGGAAAGCTACCTGCCCACAAGGCTGTGCTTCTTAGCCCTGGTAGGGAGGGCACAGGCCCTGACAGGGAGAAGGGATCTTTTTTTTTTGAGATGGAGCCTCAAGCTATCCCCCTGGGTAGAGTGCCATGGCATCACAGCTCACAGCAACCTCCAACTCATGGGCTCAAGTGAGTCTCCTGCCTCTGCCTCCCAAGTAGCTGGGACCACAGGCGCCTGCCACAACGCCTGGCCATTTTTTGGTTGCAGCCATCATTGTTGTTTGGGGGGCCCGGGCTGGGGATTCGAACCCGCCACCTTAGGTGTACGTGGCTGGTGCCTTAGACGATTGAGCTACAGATGCCAAGCCAGGGAGAAGGAATATTAGAGGGAGAAGGAAGGAGGGAGGTGAGAAATCCAGGATGGAGGAGTATAAAGCATTAGGGGAGGACTGGGGAAACAGGCACGAGATAAAGACAGCTCGTTTCTTTCTGCATCATAACCTTCTGGACACATAATTATGTTGAAATTAACACTGATACCAACCCAACACTAATCCCAATTCAAATCAAACACAAATACTAATTTAATGGCAGGTCAGCTATGTGTATCGGGGTCTACCTAGACTGTTCTTAAATAAAAGAACTGTTCTAAATAATTTTTAAATTGGTATCAGTCTATGGAATTATGCTGTTATAATAACCAAATAATTTACATTTGCTAAATAGTCTCTAGGGCTTACCTTTTAAATTCTCACATCAAGTGATAATGTTACAGATGAGGGGCCTGAGGTTTAGTTGGGGTGCATACTATGCTGGGGGTCAAAGAGCTTGCACGAGGGGGTTGAAGGAGTGGACTCGTGGGCACTGGGCTCAGAGATTCTAATTCCACTGTGGATGGTAGGGACATGACAGAAGGCCTTAAAGTGCCCTCAATTATGACACTGCACACTGAGCTTGCTAGTGTCTGAGGCTGGAGATCCCCAACCATTTTGGCACCAGGGACAGGTTTCAGGGAAGACAATTTTTCCACAGATGGGATTGGCGGGGGCACTAGATTCTCATAAGGAGAGCAACCTAGATCTCTTGTATGTGCACTTTACAGTAGGGTTTGTGCTCCTATGAGAACTAACGCTGCCTGGATCTGACAGGAGGGAGAGCTCAGGTGGTGATGTGAGCATGGGGAGTGGCCATAAATACAGTAGATGCTTGCCTCCCTCACCACTGCCCACCTCCTGCTGTGTGGCCCAGTTCCTAACAGGTGCTGGTCTGCAGTCTGGGAGGGTGAGGACCCCAGTTCTAGGCTTTGTGCTTAGCACTTCCTCTGCACTGTCATCTAGTCTTCACAATAATGCCTGTGAACTGGCACTGTGCCAGCCTCCTCTGACAGATGAGGAAACCAAGGCTCAAAAATCATTAGCAGTCACGGGTGGGGCTGGCACTTGAATTCAGAACTGCTTCACTCCAGAGCCCAAGTGACTCATCTACACACACAAAATTCATTTTGTCACTTTTTGCAGTTTTTTTTTTTTTTGGCTGGGGTTGGGTTTGAACCCACCTCCTCCAGCATATGGGGCCAGTGCCCTACTCCTTGGGCCACAGGTGCCACCCTCATTTTCTCACTTTTGATGAACCACATGAGAACCCCATGGGCCAAAACTGACCACATTAAAGGTAATCCACAACCATTTTTTAAAATTAAATCATAGTTGTGTACATTAATGTAATCATGGGGTACAATGTGCTGGTTTTATATACTATTTAAAATATTTCATCAAACTGGTTGACATAGCCTTCATAGCAGTTTCTTAGTTATTGTGTTAAGACATTCATATTCTATACCTAGTAAATTTCACATGTACCCTTGTAAGAAGCACTGTAGGTATGGTCCCACCAATTACTCTCTCTCTACCCAACCTCCTGTCCTCCCCTCCCCTTTTTCCTGTCTTCTGTCTTCTTGGGCTATAATTGGGTTAGAGCTTTCATAAGAAAGCTATAAATTGGTTTCATAGTAAGGCTGAGTACGTTGGATACTTTTTCTTCCATTCTTGAGATACTTTGCTAAGAAGAATATGTTCCAGCTCCATCCATGTAAGAGGTAAAGTCTCCATCTTTCTTTAAGGCTGCATAATCTTCCATGGTGTACATATACCACACTTTATTGATCCATTCATGGGTTGATGGGCACTTGGGCTTCTTCTATGACTTAGCAATTATGAATTGGGCTGCAATAAACATTCTAGTACAAATATCTTTGTTATAATGTGAGTTTGGTCTTCTGGATATATACCTAGTAGAGGAATTGTAGGATTGAATGGCAGGTCTATTTTTAGATCTCTAGGTGTTCTCCAAACATCTTTCCAAAAGGAACTTATTAGTTTGCATTCCCACAAGCAATGTAGAAGTGTTCCCTTATCTCCACATCCATGCCAAC
>CAUYQV010044603.1:0-68025 GCA_963574575.1 Galagoides demidoff | reverse complement strand
TTGCTGGGAAAGAATTGTGCCCCGGGCTGCAGGGAGATTAGGGTGGATGCGCGGAGATTAAGACAGAGGAGAGAGAGGGGAGGGGAGGGAGGACATGGGAAGAAAGGGTATTTGGGGGGACTTCACCTAATGTGCATGATGCAATGGTACCTTTCAAAACTATTAAGAAATGAGTATAATTGTGATGGGTGTGTTACTTAGTTCAATGTAAGCTTTTCACATTGTATATCAAAGCAGTACACTCAACTCCATAAATGCATCAATGTACAAAGTTATGAATTAATAAAAAATAAAAAAAACCAGTCACAAAATAAGGGGAGTTAACAACCTCTTCAGATATATTTCCTTATGTATTAGGGTCCCTTTTTTCTTTATTTTGCTTATATTTAGCTTTGTTTATATTTCAATAAAACTGCAGGAAGAAGTAGTTAAGGCAGGACGTTGGCTATGCATTTGTGTTTCAATTTATGATGGTGAGGTGATTAGAATAGTTCACAAACAGGAGTCTTGGGTTTGTGTTTTTAGGTTCCCCCAGTTTTTACATGTGCCTGGCAATGTTCCTCACCTGGTAGAATTCTAACATAATACCCAGAGCAGCACTGATGATGGGGCTGTGCCTCTTGTATTCGGCCACCACAACAAAGTCCAGTTGAATTCAGTACAAATGGAATATACTTGTCTTCACAACAGTGGTGTCCAGGCTGGGGATCATAGAGAACTCCATTACAACACACCTGGAAGTTGGGGAACAGTTTTAAAGAAATAGCAGTTTTATTAAAAATATTATGCCACAATATCTCATGTGATATAATTATTTTCTCCTAACACCTTGATCTGAAACCACATTCGCTACATTTCACAGGTTTAAACAAATGTATTTTCCAGCCTCATTCAGATTCTGTCAATGCTGTTTGACACGACTGCAGTTTTTAGGTCTCTAACTGTGCTTTATGAGCTACGTATTTATTAGGATATTCCAAATGTGCATCCAACATACAGATGTTTAGAATTATAAATGAGTAATTTCCTCCACATATGTCTTTATTTTAATGACTGTTTAATTTGAAAATACCACAGCTATGAAAACTGTCTCTCATTGACCCTTCTTTTTGTCAAAACAAATTGCTTTTTCCTTATAATTTACATGATCACTTATTTATAAACCCAGTCTTCAGACAATGCAATCTCAACAGAGTCCGACATTTACATACATATATATGTGTGTCTTTCACAGCTACTACATTAAAAAAAGGAAATTTATATGGAAATTAATTTTGAAAAGCTCTTTTAACTCTTGTTTTCTTCAGGAGCTGTGGAAAAAAAAAAATGAGTGCTTGAACAATCAAATAATTATTTGCATACTCACTGGAGGTCTGAGAGACTGAGTCACTCCTGAGTCAAACCCTGAATGGTTGCTGAAACGTAACCTCAGAATCTGTACTGGGCATAAGTTCCATTAATCGGCTAGCTGCTTGCTGTGGTAGGTAAAATCATTAGGAGGCATTTCCCTTTTTCTCTTTTTGCTCCTTGCTCCCTCCAACATGTAACAGCATTTGAGCCAAGCTCAACACAGAAACTGAATAGAATGTAGAAATTCTAAGTCTTCAGCAGGGCCACGAGCTTAGTATTTTATTCATTTTTCAGAAGTTATCTAACGCTAAGAGATTGGGTTCTTCTACTCAAACTCTGTCCTGGTGGTTCCCCAGATAGCCTTCCTGAACAAACTATAATCAATTTCTTTCACTGGCTTTAGTTATAAGCGGTAAGGATTCAAAGTCAGTCTGATTTCAAGGATAAATTGGGTGACTTCTCCCTTCAATGCCATATTTAAAATTGTGCCCCAATTTTAGGAGTGAAATGAGAACGCTCTGTGTTTAGTTGGGATTTTGGAATGCTGGTCAGGATAAATCAGCGTGCCCGCCCTCTTGTGACTTAAAATCTTTCCATTTGTTTTTTACTCTTAAGACATTTATTGAAATCCCATTCATATAGAGTGTGTTTCTAGATACGGATGTACATTTGGTCTTTCAGCTCAGTGAGTTTATCCAGTACTTATCCTCTTTTGAAATTATTCCTCAAATATTTCTTTAGTGACGGTCCATCAGCAGTGGTTCACATCCATCCTCTCATTATTGAGGCTTTCTCAGGCTCCACAATCCCTGAAACACATGCCTTTTTTTTTTTTTTTAAACCTTCCCTGTGTTAGATCATTGATGGGTCCCAAAGGAAATGTTTTAAAGCAGTTATTTCTTCTGGGTGGTCTCCCCACCAACAGAAGGTTTCCTAATCTTTTTTACTTCAGTCTTCAAGTTAGTTGTCTCAGAAAACACAAATGGAGATTTTAATAACTTGGGCTAATTTCAGTGTGGCTAATTTTTGAGTAGGCAGACTTTTCTTTGTTCTATACTTTCCAAAAGCACTTTTGTAATTTAGTAATTCTCAAAGTGTGGTCCCTGGACCATTTGCCAAGGTATCACCTGGGAACATGCTAGAAATATACATTTTCCCAGCCCATTCCAGACCTAGTGAATCAGAATCCCCAGGAGTGGGACCTTGCAATCTTGTTTTAACAGGCCTTGAGGTATTTGATGCTGAGATTTGAGCACCGTGGTCATAATCACGGGGTAAAGCTTGTGTTAGTAACCTGGGTCCCCTGATGTTTACAGTGATCCAGCCAAGAGGTTTTAGACTCACAATAAAAGTCTCCTTTTTATTTCTCCAACCTCTCTTCCCAGGAAATATGTACTGAAACCTAACCCTGGCTGCATTTTATAAATGGTTTTTTTTTTCGATTTTAATTGACTTTCTTTATTCTCTTTCACTGACAATGCTTATTGTCTATTCAATTTTTGAAATGAAAATAAGACTTTAAGGCACCATTAAAAATTGCATCTCTTTTTAATAATGTATAACATTTGTATTTTAAGAATAAGGAATAACAACAGAGTGTTATGGTTCTGTTAAGAATATGAGATGAGATTCGCACATTTGCACATTTTGCCTGTTTCCAAAAGGTTAACAATTGTTTCTTATTTTCTCATTTTTCAATTTACATTTATTCCCTAACAAAGGTGACCTGTTCTTATTGTTTTTATTGTTGTAGAGTAGGGGATGATTTTTTTTTTTTTGCTAGTCTCAATCATTCTTTTAATTAAGATTAGATTAAAGGATCTTTGTTACTCATTGAATTAAGAAACATTAACATCAACCAGCAACTTACTTAGTGCAAAGATTAATTAAATTTCTTCAAAAATTACAAAAAAACAGTTTCTGAAAGCAAAGGGATTCTTTTTTTTTCTTTGCAGTTTTTGGCCAGGGCTGTGTTTGAACCTACCACCTCTGGTATATGGGGCCAGCACCCTACCCCTTTGAGCCACAGGTGCCACCCAAGCAAAGTGATTGTAAAGACATGTTGAAATAATTTTATAAATAATTTAGCATGAAAACAAAGACTTTAGCAAGCATTATGCTCTATTAATTTTTTCTTTATGATGATTTTAATGTATTTCAACTTAATATAGACATTTCAAGAGCATATATCTCTGGGTTTTTTCATTTTATCTTTTAACCCAATGAATTTCAACAGAGTGAACATACTGATATAACCAGAGGGATATCATTTGAAACCAGAAACTCGTTTCATATAGTTATGAACACCTCAAAAGTAGCCATTATCCTACTCCTAACACCACAAATTAGCTTTTTTATTAATGTGTCAGGATTTTGTTTCTTAAGTTTATTTTAAATTTTCAATTAATATAGGGACATAATAGTTGTAAGTATTTTTACCTATATTTATAACATTTTAATATAGGAATACAGTGTGAATTAATCAGAGTAATTTGGATATCCATCGCCTCAGGCATTTAACATTTTTTTATGTTAGGAATGTTACAATTCCACTCTTTTAGCTATTTAAAGTATACCTAACTCATAGGCTGATTATAGTCTCTTTGTTGTGCCATCAAATATTGTTCATTCTATCTAATTAACTCTGCTCTCACACCCATCGCCTGTCTCCACTTTATCCTCCCCTCCATGCTTGCTCCCAGCCTCTTGTAACTGTCATTCTTCTCTCTCTCCATGAGATCAATTGTTTTTATATTCAGGTCCCGCCTATGAGAGAACAGATGACATTTGCGTGGCTTATGCCACTTAGCATGATATTCCTGGAACTGTTTCCCAGTTCCAAACCTCTGGGTATTTTAGAATAAACTTAAACTAAGACATCATCTTTTCCAATTTTACTCTTGTCTGCTTCCATTTCACCACTCAAACTTAAAGTTGAAAGTCCTGTATGTGTGATCAAATCCTTTATACAAACCTAAACTACCACATAGTTTATGGTCAGAGCCAGTTATTATTTTGATGAAACACACTGTTTCCTGAAGTGGAAAAACTTTAAATCACTAATTTATATCCTAAATAATTCTTCTTTACCTTCCAGCTTCTCATTGAATAACATGCATTAAAATCACAGAAGCAAAAGTAAAAATTGAGAAGTGGATTCTGTATTCTGCCCAACATTTTCCCAAGTTTTATTTCTTTCTCACATAGAACATGTTTCATGCACAAATTTATTCCAGTAATTTTCCTCTCAGAAATACTAAATTTATTTTTATTTTATGAACGTATGTTCATCAGATGTGCATATGTGCATATTTAAATATGTGCATATTTAGTGGCTTAAAATGATGTAAAACTTAAGTATAATGACAATTTTGGAGAGCAAGTGTCAAAAAAAACGTATAGTTGGTTAACTGCCAGCTTTATGCATTTCTTAGATGGTAAGTACTGCTAAACTTGTATCAGCCATAATTGTATTTTGATCAAAATTGCTGCAATAACTCCCTTTCTTAATTACTATGTTCTTTTGCAGGGAATTTTATGAATTTAGTAGTAGTTTAAGCCATTGAATATATGATGTTGTTGACAAATAGGAACATTATTTTATTATATGAAATCCTACCTCCAAACTAAGGATTTTCTGTGTCTGGCTGTATTATCGATCTCACTTACCAACTCTCCTGTCTGGCTGTATTATTGATCTCATTCCCAATGGCAACTAATTTGAACATTAATCTGCAAATGACCATAATTCTAAAATATTTCTGACAAACCGGGAAAGGTCCTGTACATATTTATTCATCAGTGTCAGGTAAACAAACCCCCATTTGGGATTGAACGCATTAGTTGTAAAGAAAATTTCAAGTCACTCATCAAATACAAACACAGGCTGTTCCTTTGTACTAATCAATTCACATCACGTAGGAAGATGATGAAAAATGGGAAGGCTAAAATGCTCATGAGGATGATAAGAGTGTCCTAAGTATCCGTTCTTCTCTATGGGAACTCCATGATAGGAAATATTGATTATGATCCACCATGGTGTAAAAAAAGTGTGATTTCATCTGGAGCTTTTAGTGAGAAAAACATATTTCACTAACTAGTTTGAAAAGATTTACCTTATCTTCAGGTGAATAGCAAATGTGCCCACAGACACTTTTAGGTTTTTGACACCTCACGGCCTTGCAGAGTTCATCACCGCGGTCCTTTTGAGTTTTAGGGCATGAATAGAATGTTTTCCGTAAGAGATCATATCCAAGAAGGATGCCATTTGGCTTCCCTGGAGACACCCAATCAATTTGAACGGATCTGCAATAGATAGAAAAATCAGTATTTCTGAAAAGAAAACATTTAACATTACTGCTATTGACCTCGCCTACTTTTCAGTTAATCTTTCAGATTGGTCAAAAAGTCTATTTTTAAACAACTTCCTAACTAAAAAGGGGAAGCTTGATATTTTAACATATATAATAAATACTAATATATATATGGACATGCTCATATATGTGACTATCATATACATAGTCATATGTTTTGAGAATCAATCTAAACTATTCTAGCTTTGGAGAGAATAATACATGGCATATCACTGGTTGTGACTAATCAGGAAATCCGCAGAACACTTGGTTTGATAAGCAAAGACAGGACACAAACAACAGAACTTGATAAATAGAGTGACAATTAGAATAGGTGGCACACTTAATCCCTCCTTATAACCATTCTCTCCTTTGCCCTTCCTCAGCTAGGAGTGGTGATAGGACCCATAATTGCTCAAAGAGATGCCATTGGGGCACTGCTACAGGATTCCTCTGAAGGTCCCTAGGAAATTTTAGTTTTCTTGACACTAAAGAAGCTGCCACCTTCTGTCTTCCTCAGTTTTTCTCCTAAATGTGATGTCTGCAACTTTAGCAATCACCTTCCAGTCATTTGAGAATGGCCATAAGAATCACAAAAGCTGTTGTGATGGTATTTTTTTTGTGGAACCAATGCAAACAACTATCTACAGTTGACCCTTGAACAATGCAGGTTGGAACTGCGTGGGTCCACTCCTACGCAGACTCTTCTCCATCTCTGTGCCTCCTGAGATAGCAAGACCAACCCCTGCTTTTCCTCCTCATTCTCAGCCTACTTAATGTGAAGATGAACTTTTATGGTCAACTTCCACTTAATAAATGGTAAATATATTTTCTCTTTTTTATGATTTTCTTACTACCATTTTGTTTTCCCCAGCTTACTTTGTTATAATACAGTGTTGTAAGAATACAGAACATAGGACTACATATAGCATACTAAATATGTATTAATCAACTATGCTATTAATAAGGCCTCCAGTTAATGGTTGGCTGTTACTAGTTAAGTGTTGGGGGAGTCAAAAGTTATACATGGATTTTCCACTGGATGGGCATCAGTGGACCCAACGCCCATGTTGTTCAAGAGTCTACTAAATTTTAAGAACTATTTGTTTAGGTGTTATGTGTTTTGTTACTTGGAACCAAAATAAATCCCCAAATTGATAAATTCTTTAGTATTACTCATGTCTTTCAAATATGCTTTACTTTGATATATCTTATTTTTTTTTAAATTCAAATAGATTTATTTCTCCAGTAACTCTTTAACTAGCATTATCAGACATATTTTTTGGTCAAAAGTATAGGAATTGGAGATTCTCATAGCAAATACCTTTATACCTTAACGTTCTTTTTTTTTTTACAGTATATATTTTTATTAAATCATAGCTGTGTACATTAATACAATTATGAGGTACAATGTGCTGGTTTTATACACAATTTGAAATACTTTCATCAAACTGGTTAACATAGCCTTCATCGCATTTTCTTAGTTATTGTGTTAAGACATTTTTCTACACTTAGTAGATTTAACATGTACCCTTGTGACATGCACCATAGGTGTGGTCCTGTTCTTAAAGAAGATGTTGATTATTAAAAATGGACTCACAATTTTATTTTAAATCCAAGTATATTCTTCTTTTGGGGGAGGGGTGGGTACCCAATGCAGGTATCACACCTGATCATAACTTCACTGCCTTTTCAATGATCTATTAAATATTTCATTTTCTGAAATATAGGAGAGAACCCTGAATAAAATGATTTACTCTCAGGTGAATGTTGTACAACTTTAATTCTCACTTTGACCTACCTGCCAGAAAGATACTGCCCAGATCACACAGCCATACTCTCTTTCCTAATCAGCTCTATAAACACGAAGTACAGTTTTTAATAAAGTCCCTGAGATTTAGACATGACATATTCTTATAGCATAGCATGACAAAGAAAATTTGCAAAACGCTAGATAAATGTAAAAATAAGTACTTTTGTTATTATTTTCTTCAATGGAGAACTCTGATATTTAAGACTAATTCCTTTTTTATATTTCTGGAATTTCCAACCCTAACATTTAATCAATCATAAATAACTATAGGGTACCATTTTACATATAAGGCATTCTGGTAGGTATTTTGGAGGAAATCAAGCACTCAGAGCCTTGTCCCTATACTTCAAAAGTCTTATAATAAAAATCTCTTAGTGACTTAGAAATACTTTTCTGCCATTTTTTAAAATAACATTTTTAATATACCTTTCATTTTAAGGAGAAATATGTTCTTGCAAGCCAAATTAATGGAGCCTATCAGAATTCCAAGTGACATCACATATTAGGAATTCAATTAAGCCCAAACATTTACTTTAAAAAGCAAGAGTCAAGATAAACCTTGACATTTTAATAGACTGCTAAAGAAAGGAAAATTATTATTTCATTTCTAGGGGGATACAAACATAATCCATTCAGTAATAAGACTCCATAGATAGCAAATGTCACCCAGGAGAGAAGTTTCACGGGTGACTTTTGTAGGCACTGTTTCAATTCTAAAGTATTTAATACAACTCTTAAAATTAATTCTCCTGCAAATACCTATTTTGTATTCATGGCATAATCAACTATAGAAAAGATTATGTTTAAGTGACATCCAAGGATCTGAATTATCCACAAAAGCTGGTGAACTAGTATAGTCCAGAAAACACCATGTACAACACACTGCTATTCTAATTTCTCTTTCTTGGGCAAGATAACTGTTAAGTGAGACCACCTATATCTTCAGCGTGTAGCATAAACTACTCAAAAGTTCTGCTTTGTGGATTTGAGCCATTACCTTCATGAAGGAAGGTAAACAATCAAAGAAGAATAGTGGGTTTAACATCTATGTATGCTTCATTAGCGCCAACTGGAGGGACATTGAAAAATCCTTCGCTCACTGATATGAAAGTAAAAGGCATCTCTAAGAAATATCCACCATTTATTAACTGGATTAATGACTTCATTGCTTTGATGTTAAGAGTAAATTAGAAGGAATATTCTTCAACCCTAGATAAACATGAATATTGAGTCCAGAAAAGCTGATTTTTCTTATTCAGATAAGTGGAAGTTGTATTGTCGTGTATAAATATAAAATTGACTGAAACTTTTAAATTAATCATTCTTGTAGCCTTGTTCATGACTAATGTTTATTTAGCTCTCGGAATATTAGGACTGAGATATAAACTATCTGGTAAAATATTTAAGCTATCTACACACATATTTTTCCCTCTCAAAATTCTAAGTTACATTTCTTCACATTTTCCTGCTTTTCACTGTCTCCCCATGATGTACCAGACAATACATTGCAGAGTATCTAAGTTATAGTATCTACCTCTGAAAGGAGCCTTTACTAGCAGTAGGCTAAATTACTGGTGGATCATAAACTTGAGGAAGCTTTGGTATGTTGTAAAAATGTTATTATTGACACATAACAGATGTACATATGTGATAATTAAATACATTCATTAATTTGTAAAGATCAAACCTGTAATTGAGATATCCATAACCCCAAATATTTGTCTTTCCTTATGCTAAAAACATTCAAATTATTCTCTTCTAGCTATTTTGAAATATCCAATAGATTATTCTACAGTCATCTTATTGATCTAGCAAACATTAGATCTTAATTCTTTATCAAACCATATATTTGTACTTGTTAATCAACTTCTTCTCTTCATTCCCTTTGCCCTCCTATCTTTTCCAGCCTTTGGTAACCATCAATCTACTCTCTATCTTTGTGAGATCCACTTTTTAAACTTTCACATCTGAATGAGAAGATCTGATATATCTTTCAGTGCCTGACTTAATTCACTTAACATCATGACCTATATTGTTGCAAATAACAGGATTTTATTTTTCCATGGCTGAATAATATTCCATTGTGTATATGTTCCACATTTTCTCTATCAATTCATTCACTGATGAGAACTTAAGTTGACTCCATTTATATCTTGGCTGTTGCAAATAGTACTGCAATAAACCTTAAGAGGGCAGGTACCTCTAGTGTACAAGGGATCTCCTTTCTTCACATCCTTTCCAGCATTGGAAGTTAAGTTTCTTACAAGCTGGATCATTTTTAAAATCCATTTTTCCACATCCCTTAATTGGAACATTTAACCTATTTATGTCCAGGGTTAACAGTGACGTAAGAGGCTTTGTTCCCATCATATTGTTAATTGTTTTCTAGTTGTTTTGTAATTCTTATTTCTTCCCTTTTCTCTTTTTGTCTTCATGGTGTGATGAAGTTCTGTCATGTTGCCATGTGATTCCTTCCATTCACTTCCTTCTTTGGTGATCGTTTTATAAGACATTTTTATGTGTTATTGTGTTAATGAAAAAAACCCTTTCATTTCCATGTTTAAGACCTCTTTGAGCATTCGAAGGGTATAGGGCCAGTCTAGTAGTGAAAAATTCCCTCAGTGTTTGCCTATATGGGAAAAACTTAATTTCTCATCTATTTATGTCTTAAATAAAGCTAAGGATATAAAATTCTTAGCTGCTTGTTTTTCCTTTTAACACTTTGAAAGTGCCATCTCATTCTTTTCTGGTCTAAAAGTATTTTCATAATAATCCACTATTATTCTGATGGGTTTTACTTTATAGGTGAGTAGGAGAGATGCTTTTCTCTTGCTAATTTTAAAATTCTTTCTCGTTGACTTTAAATATTTTGAATATAATATGCCATGGTAAACTTCTTTCACTGTATTTTCCTGGGGATTGCTGGATCTCCTATACTTGGATATCTAATTTTCTTTCTAGATTTGAGATATTTTCATCTATTATTTCCTTGAATAGGTTTTCTAAATTTTTTGATCTCTCTTCCCCCTTCAATACCAATTATCTGTGAGTTTGGTTGCTTGATATAGTCCCAGACATATCAAATAGTTGTTCATTTTATTATTTTTTTTCTCTCATTTTGATCTCACTAAATTTTTTCAAAAGACTAGCCTTCATGATTTGAGAATCTTTCTTCTTCTCGGTCTAAGCCAGTGCTTCTTAACCTTCCTAATGCTGCAGCCCTTTAATACAGTTCCTGTGAATTGCAACCCACAGGCTGAGAACCGGTGGTCTAGGCTATCAGTAAGGCTTTTGAAAGTATATTTCCTTCCAGAATTTCTTCCTTTCTTATCTTTTCTTTTTTTCTTTCAAATATATCTATCTTCTTGGTAAATTTCTCATTTATATCTTTAAGTAATTTTCTAATTTCCTTGTATTGGTTTCAGATTTCTCTTATATCTCATTGAGCTTTCTAAAAAATAATATTTGTTTTCTTTGTCTGGCAATTTGAGGAATTCTTTTTGATTGGGATTTGCCATTGATAAATTGTTGTGCTCCTTTGATAGTAATGTATTTTTTTGATTTTTCATTTTTCTTGGGTCCTTCCATAGGTATCTGCACATCTGAGGTATGAGTTACTTGTTCAAATTTTAAATTTTGCTCTTGCAAGATAGAACTTTTTTTTTCCTGCAGATGTGTTTACATTCTTGGTTTAGGAAGATGCTGAGGATGAGAAGGCTTCAGCGGAAAGTGTCTTTGGGATATTCCACTCTGTTAATACCACAAGAGATCAGCTGTGGAGTGCAACTCTCATGCCAGGAAATTGGGCCGTGTGGAAAGCTGCACAGCAACCTCTCAAGAAAAACATACAATTGCCCTCAAAGCATTATCTTCCACATAGAAGGTTGTAATTCCCATCCAGTGATGACAGTGAAATAATAACATTAGGAGGAGACACATTTGGATGAAATAGAATAGAAAGGAAAGAGCAGAGAGGAGGGGAGAGCAATCTACAAGGAGGTCTAGCTTAAAAGGTAGATACTTTAGATATGAACTTAATATTTTTGTGGAGATGGAATGGATTTTTTAATACTTGATCAAGAATATTCAGTATCAAAGAAAGACTCACAAATAAAAATAATTTGGAAATTTATGAGATGCACTTGCAGGGTCTTCACTGGTTGAACAAAAGATGGCTAAAAGAGTGTGTTTAAAGGAGTAAGTAGAAGATGAAAAGTAAAGATTCCTCCTCTGTGTCTAATTGAATCAGGAAAGCTCCATAACCAGGGCACATGAACTTAAATGGTGAAAATATGAACCACGTGGTGGCAGTGGAAATGGATAATATTGCATATGAGAAGATTCTCCAAAAATACACTAAACTGATGTTCAATGAACTCAGGAAATTAAAAATAATTCAGAGATATGTCTGTCCTTGATGTTATGCAGGATAGTGGTGCATTTGTAGAAATGGATTTCAGAAAAACTGAAGAGTTAGATAACAATTAGTTTTTGAGACTGAGGTTATGGAAATAATGGATGGATATCATAACAAAAACTCAATAGGCAACTGGATATATGAGTTTATGGGGAAAACAGGGCCAGAAATCATTGAGAATGTAGTTCAACTAAAACTGAAAGGATATTTGAATGGTCTGAGCCGGAAAAAGAGTCATTCTCTTGTGAATACCCAGAAGTAGTGAGTAGGTTTCTAATGAAACCAATAAAAAGAAAAAAAAAAAAAACAACAACAACTGTGTATTCAGAAAGCTAGGGACGAAGTGGCAGTTAGAAGGCCAAAGTATATTAAGAAGAAAAACTAGATTTTGCTGAGAAGCATTCCAAAGCCAGTCCAGTGACCAAGTTGCTTTTGTGGGAGCCATAAAAGGTAGAAAAGTAAAAAATTTGGGAAGGGCAGGAAGGTGAAAAAAATAAGAACAATGCTAGCAGAGGCAAGAATAAAGTCCATATTCTGTTTCTTTTCTATATATTCTGTGTATATTCTATTAGGGTCTCCTTAAATAAATGATAAGTGTGGTAAGCAGAATAATTTCATTGACTACCTGAGCAATAACATATCCTAGAGCTATGGTGATGTAAGACTATCTCCTAGATCAGGACAATAATCCCAAATATACAATAAATTCTCTCTCAAGAGCTCATCCCATATCACAGAAAATTTTAGCCCACACTAAAAATTTCCTATGATTGCACATATTGGTGAGGGAGAAGGCAAATACGGGTGAAGGAAAGGTGGTTTGACATCCTGCAAGACATCCTTCAATCTGACAGTCTCCCTGTTAACGCAGTCAACAAACAAAAGCAAAGATGTTTCTTTTACAAAACTTTAAACTTACTACTTCAGTTCAAGCTATCATTCACGGAAAAAATTTCTGCTGGAAGTGTGCCTCCCACTGCTTTTGAGATCTGCTTTTGAGACAATGACACAAGAAAACATTAAAAAAAAAAAAAAGAAAGAGAGAAAGTAAGAATGAAGAAAAAATCCAGGATAGAAGAGATTCCCTGATAGTTAATGTCACCATATAAAAAGTAGAAACTTGACAGTTCTGCCTCAAATTTGGCAAGGCAAAAAGGGGGGAACTCTTTTTTTCCACAAGCTCTGACCTCTTGAGCCATACTTAACCCCATGGTAAGGAATTTGAAAATATAGGGGGATTTAGGATTGATGATAGTGGTTTAACCTCCTTTTAGAGTCACTCAGGCTGTGCCACCATCAGAAAGATTTCTGGAAAATTGGCACGTAAAATAAGGATCTTGAGGCAAATTTTAAAATAATTATTTGTGAGTATTACAGAGACATTATGCCTCAGTGTTCTCATCAATAATCCAGCAAACTGATTTGGAACTGAAAAAACCTGCCATGAGTCCAACGAAAGGCACTAAAAGGCAGGATCTGTGTTCCCACTCTACTTCCCCCTGAGCCTCATGCCTGGAAATCACGCATTTTGGAAAACTAGCAGTCATGTAATAAAACATCTTTCTTTTTTATGTTCTTTTCTTAGATGATTTGTTATGGAGAATAAATAAGTAAACTTCACAGCAGCCCAGCAGCCCTTGAAGCTGTCTGCTGTAGGGTTTGTCATATTTCAGTCAAACCCAGAGCCAGCCATCTTCATCCCCAGCAGGGTCGACCTTCTCGAGCACCAGAATTAATGAATTAGCTATTGATTAAATTCCACTCTAGCAAATCCACCAAGGCAAATAAATGAACTACCCAGGGCACATGTAGGCCATGGCCAGACATGTCTGGGCTATCGATCAGTAGTTAGTATTCTTTGGGGATGTAGAAGCAGCTGATGATAATATGACAAGTATGGAGAATGAGCTGGAGAAACAGAGCTCGTTTCTAAAGCAGCAGCTTATAAAACTAGAAGGGTCCATTTGATCCTTCTATATCTGTGTGCCGTGGCATCTTTGGTTTATACATGATAAGAAAACATGCATAAGGATTTATACCATAGAAGAAATGGTCAAAATCAAGGCATATGTTAGGGCCAAATACAAAGATTGAGTTGACATACTCTGTGGATATAATCAAACAGGCTGGTATGCTGTCTGTTTACGTTATTAAAATATATGAAAGTTAAATGTTATTGACCACTGAAGTTTACAAATACAGAAGCCAAGAGATGTATGTTTTACTAGAAACAAAATTATATTAAAGGCTATAGAAGTAAACCTAGTTTACTGATATTATTGTGAAAAGACTTCACATTTGATTTTGCATGTTGTTAATATAAACGATTATAACCATTAAAACACCAACATAACTAACAAGTATAATGGAATTTCACAAGCAGTATCATGCACATAGGAGGCAAACTTCTTTGGTGTTGCTGTAATTCTGATTAATGTCTTGGCAGCCCATTCCTGTTTCTTAGAGTCTTGTTTTGGAAAATGTTACTCTGCCACTCTACCACTATGAATCATTTTAAGAAAGGAAAGGATTTTTTTTTTTTTTAACATGCCAATATATACTTGTGAATGATTTCTATCAAGGAGTTAGATCTCTGACTGGGGAAAAACAAAAGGAAAGTTGCCAAAGGCATTAGAATAAAGGAAACTACTGTGACAGAGAACTTCCTATGGAATAAGCCCATTACAGCCTCTCTCTCCCACTGATGCAACTAAGAGTCTCCACAAATTACAAAATGTCACGACGTGAGGACCACGAAAAGTTAACAATAGTAGACAGACCAAGAGGGGAGCCAAACTGTGCAGAGCAGCTATCCCGGGAAGTTTCCCATTTTCCTCCCTTTTGTTATCTATAACCTAAAGGCAGCTCCAGCAGGGAAAGGGGCAAGCAAAACCTTAAAGAAGCGCCATTTTTCTGGCCAGAAGTCCCTAGAACACAAATATCACATGAGCCAGACACGGTAGGGGAAATTTTCATTTTTCTCCTTTTGTTTTCTCTTTTTAAGTCGGGTCCTGCTCTAAGGATAATTCTGCCAAGGAGCTGTACTGTGATAGATGTGACCACATAGGAACCTCAGACACCAAGGGAAAAAACCATGTTCTGTCCAGAGGAACCAGGAAAAGAGACTCCTGTGGTCCAGGGAATGTCTGTGGAGGGAATCCTTGGCATTCTTTCTCTTTTCTTTCTTTCTTTTTTTTTTTTTAATTTTTTTTTATTTTTCCTATGTTCTCTTATGTCATTGTCTCAAGAGCAATCTACATATGTGAACTGGGAGACAAAAATTCCAGCAGAAATCATATAACTCTAGCCAAAAATCTAGGAAAGAGAGTCCTAGAGAGCAGGAATATGTGGGGTCAAGCTCAGGGAAAAGAAAGCTAGAAGATCCAATTCTGATACCAGAATTTTTTAGGGTGTGTGGTCTTACCCAAGGTGGAGCCACTCAAAAAAACCATCACAGGAAGGCAGTCTGCTTGTGCCTGGAAATGGGGGTATGACTTCTGAGTTATGAGCTTAGAGAATGGGGGACTCCCTGTCTACCCCTGAGTGGTGGAATCCTGTATCAAGTCTATGAACAAAGCAACGCAAGTCCAGACTCTGCTCCAAGCTACGCAGTTATGGTTGCATCACTTGCATAGGATATCCTAGCAGCACAGCAAAGAATTTTAAATCTGAATTCTCATATAATTCCACAGCCAAGCCCCCAGTTCCCTACTGAGAGACGCAGGCATGGGACAGACACTAAGGAACATAGCAAAGTTGTAGCTGCTGACAAGGCAAAAAAGAATTTGTAGCCTGAAGCTAACCAGCTGGTCTCCCACTGACAAAGGCAAATAGAAACTTCAGCCTTCTTCACAGGATTTTAACAGGACTCAGATTATTACAGCCTAGTACTCAAAATGTCTAGGAAAGAATAAAAAAATCACTCAGAATTACACTAAACAATAGGATGAACGGTATGGCTAAATTAATATCATATGAAATAAATTTTGAAATAAAGGAATTATTAGAAAGAGAAAGGGATTATTACATGATAAAAGAATTAGTTTATCAACATATAACAATGGTAAATATGTATACACCTAAAATAAAACATCAAAATACATGAGGCAAAAACTGATAGATATGAGGAAGAAATAGATAAAGCCATAATCATATTTGAAGATTTCAAAACTACTCTTACAATAATTGATAGAAAATCAGCATGTGTATAAACATCTCCACCACTCATCTTGACCTAACTGATGACCTCACAATAACTGATAGAAAATCAGAAAGTGTACAAACATCTCTACCACTCACCTTGACCTACCCGACATTTATGAAACACTCTGACAACAGCGGCATACACATTCTCCTTAAGCATACGTAAAACATTCATCACTTCAGATCATATTCTGGGGCATGAAAAAGTTCAAAAGAATGGAAATCCTAAAACTATGTTCTCAGACCATAACAGAATGAAAGTAGAAATCTATTTAAAAACATACCTGAAAAATCCCCAAGTATTTTGAAATTAAACAATCCCTCATAAATAATCCATGGGTTCAGGAGTCTCAGGGGAAATTAAAAAGTATTTTGAACCAATGAAATGAAATGAAACATATACCATAAGGAGGATTTAAAGGAAAGTTCACCATGCAAAATTCTTATAGGAGAGAGAAAAAAAAAAGAAAGGGTCTCAAATCCATAATGTAAACTTTCCTCTTTAAGAAAATAAAGAATGGCAAAATAAGTTGAAAGAAACCACTAATGAGCAGAAATCAATGAAACGGAAAACAGAAAACAAAATGGAAAAATCAGTAAAAATCAAAGACAGTTCTTCAAAAAGATCTACTAAATTGATAAAACTGTAGGCTAAGAGAAACAATGGACATAAAACCCATATCAGAAATGAAAGAGTGCAAATCAATTTAGACTCTACCTACTTCAACCTTGTGCCCATGATTTTGACAAATTGGATGTCATTAACTATTTTTTTGTACCAACAAGATAATGAAACTCACTTATGAAGAAAAAGCCTGAATCATGCTGTTAGTAAGAAAACTGAATTCTGAGTAAAAAACAAATAAACAAAAAACAACCTTTTGCAAGGAAAATTCCAGGCATAGTTGAGTTTCACTGGTGAATTCTACCAACATTTTAAAAGTAAATAATAACCAAGGCAGGTGGATTGCCTGAGTTCAAGAGTTTGAGATGAGCCTGAGCAAGAGCAAGACCCTGTCTCTTAAACTAGCCGGACTTTGTGGCAGGCACCTATGGTCTCAGCTACTCGGGAGCCTGAGGCAAGAGAATCACTTGAGACCAAGAGTTTGAGGTTGTTGTGAGTTGTGACATCACGTCACTCTACTATGGATGACAAAGTGAGACTCTGTCTTAAAAGTAAGTAAATAAATGATAACATTTTTACATAACCTCTTCCTCAAAATAGAAGGGAAGGGACTGCTTCTCAAATCATTTGATTAGGCCAGAATTACCATCATACTCAAACCATTTATCAAGCTCAGGCAAAGACGTTACAAGAAAAGAAAGCATAGTAGAACATATTTTTTGAGAATAGATAAAAAAAATCCTCAAAAAGAATAGCAAATTGATTCCAGCCATATATAAACATGGAAATATGAAACTAGAAAAGCCATCTACAAGATGGAGTCTGAGGAGCTAAGTGAGCAGTACAGCTGACCTAGCCTGCTCACCCTTCCACACACACACTCTGAGAAATTTATCTCAGGAAACTCTGAGGAAGTACTCACACATAGACAATAGGTGTTGTGATATTGGGTAGAGTAAAGGTTACTTTGATGATAGGACATTTTCTCTCGTAATTCTCTCAGATACTTTGTTAAAGTAAAAATCACCTTTCTATGGTTTAAACATTTTACATCGTTAGAATAGAGACTACTTTCATGTTACTCTCTATCGGATAAAGTTAAAAATTTCTAGGTCTGTTTGTTTTTATTTCCTCACAAATGTTATTAGAACTGTAACTGAGGCAGAGCAGAATGAGAGGCTACTTTTGCTGTTCTCCAAAATCGCTGGCCTAACAAATAAAGTGTGTTTGAACCTAAACCCTATCTCTGCATATTGGCTGACAGTGACATGCAGTGGGACCCTCTTCGCCTGGTAACAAATATCTCACAACTAAGTGGGGATTATTCAGAGAACATAGATAGCTTTATTCAATCTTTTAAAAAATCAACCAATCTAACTAAACACACTTCAAATTTAAAATGTATGGTAGACAAAAAAGCATTTGACAATATTCCTTGTCCTTTTTAAATAAAAGCTCTCAGCAAATTTAAATTTAAATTCTTCCACTTGATAAAAGGCATCTGTAAGAAAATTATAGATAATATCCTATCCAATGGCAAAAGACTAACATCTGTCTTCTAAAGACTGGGATAAGTCAACGATGTGCACTTATCACCTTGTGGAACTAGCCGGTGCAATAAGTAAGGAAAAAGAAGTTAAGAGCAGACAGTGTCTTTTTGTAGATGATCTAAGGAGTTATAAAAAGCTCCTAGGACTCATGGTGAATTTAGCAAGGTTACTAAGTGCAAAGTTGAAAGCATATATAGTGAGAATAAGATGGAGTCAGCCAGGCTGTGGCTGAGATGACCCAGCTTCCCTCGTCCATTTAGGTCCTCCGTGACCTTCACCTTACATCTCTCTTTCTTGCAATTTTGTAAATTCACCTTTAACCTAATGGTATATATATTGAGTAGTTTAGGGCAGTTAAATTAGATCAGCTTTTGAATTGGAATATTGTTTTGGGTCACCAGTAATGCTGATTATTGTTTATTATGTTCATGGGTTATACCGATTATTGTTGTTTCAGATAAAGATTAACATGACTTTTACTTTGAACATTTATGTATAAAACTGTGATTTTGGAAATGGAAGAACAGAATAGTCTTGGAGAGGCTACTCTCTCTGTTCTCTAGAATCACTGGACTTCTGACTTCTGTAGTTTGGTGGACCTACCCCTGTCTCTGCATATTGGTTGATAGTGACAGGTGGCCAGATCCTCTTTGTCTGGTGACAAAGGCACTATACCAAAATTGAGGTTTCTGTACAAAAGCAAAAAATAACTGGACTTAAATGTTAGAAAAAACATTAAGAACAGCACACCTCCCTATTTAACAAATGGTGCTGGGTGAACTGGCTGGCAACCTGCAGAAGACTGAAACTGGATCCACACCTATCACCACTAACTAAAATTGACTCTTACTGGATTAAAGATTTAAACTTAAGACATGAAACTGTAAAAATACTAGAAGAAAGTGTAGGGAAAACACTTGAAGAAATCGGCCTGGGAGAAAATTTTATGAGGAGGACCCCCCGGGCAACTGAAGCAACATCAAAAATACACTACTGGGACCTCATCAAATTGAAGTGCTTCTGCACAGCCAAGAACACAGTAAATAAAGCAAGCAGACAGCCCTCAGAATGGGACAAGATATTTGCTGGTTATGTCTTTGACAAAGGTTTAATAACCAGAATCCACAGAGAACTCAAATGTATTAGCAAGAAGAGAACAAGTGATCCCCTCTCAGGATGGGCAAGGGACTTGAAGAGAAACTTCTCTGAAGAAGACAGGCACATGGCCTACAAACATATGAAAGAAATGCTCACCATCCTTAATCATCAGAGAAATGCAAATCAAAACTACTCTGAGATATCATCTAATGCCAGTAAGATTAGCCCATACCACAAAATCCCAAAATCACAGATGCTGGTGTGGTTGTGGAGGAAAGGGAATACTTCTACACTGCTGGTGGGATTGCAACCTAATACATTCCTTTTGGAAAGACATCTGGAAACACTTAGAGAACTAAAAATAGACCTGCCGTTTGACCCTGCAATTCCTTTATTAGGTATATATCCAGAAGACCAAAAATCACACTACAATAAAGATATTTGTACCAGAATGTTCATTGCAGCCCAATTCATAATTGCTAGGTCATGGAAGAAGCCCAAGAACCCATCGATCCATGAATGGATCAATAAATTGTGGTATATGTATGGAATACTAATGCAGTCATTAAGAAAGATGGAGACTTTACCTCCTTCATGTTTACATGGATGGAGCTAGAAAATATTCTTCTTAGCAATGTATCCCAAGAATGGAAGAAAAAGTATCCAATGTACTCAGCCCTACTATGAAATTAATTTATAGCTTCTATAGGAAAGCTATAACCCAATTTTAGCCCAGGAATATGGGGAGAGGGGAGAGGGAGTAGAGGGGAGAGGGGAGGGTGGGTGGAGGGAGGGTGATTGGTAGGATCACGCCTATGGTTCATCCTATAAGGGTACATGTCAATCTCTCTAATTGTAGAATATAAATGTCTTAACACAATAAGAAAAAGACATGAAGGCTATGTTAACTAGTTGGATGAAACTATTTCAAATTGTATATAGAAACAGTACACTGTATCCCATGATAGTATTAATGTACACTGCTATGATTAAATAAAAAAAAAAAACCCTGAGGATCATGCTTGGTTTCTTCTCATTCTTTATTCCACACATAGAAGCCATCAGCAAGGTGCTTGTTATTCCTGTTTTCAAAATATATCTCTAATCCATTTCCATAGCCATAATCCTGGACCAAGCCTCCAGCATCTCTGACCTTGACTGCTAATAGAGCATCCCAGTCCTCTGTATTCCACTCTCTGTGTAGTAGAGGGTGACCTTATAAAGCTTAAATCAGGTCTCATTACTCCTCTACTCAACATTCTTCAATGGTTTCCCACCATGATTAGAAAAATACCATGTCTTTTTCTGACCTACTAAGCCTGCCAAGATCTGGCCCCTGCCTACCTTGCCATGCTGATCCCACACCACCCACCGATCTCTAAAAGCAGCCTTTTGAATGTGCCCAACTTTTCTGCCTCAGACTCCTAAACCAGTGTTTTTCAATGTGTGGTCCCACAACCTTCTGCATCATCAGGGGGGTGATGGGAAATGCAAACTCTCAAGTCCTAGTCCTGATCTACTAAACAGAATTTCTGGGGGTGTGATCCAAAAGCTTGTGTCTTAGCCAGCAATCCAGGTGATTTTTTTTTTTAAGTACTAAAGTTCAAGGGAGTTGCTGCCTTAAGAAATTATGCCCATGGCTGTATGTTTACCAAAACCCAAAGTATCAGTAGTTGGAAAACATAGAAATGTATTTCTTTTCCATGGAAAATTCTAGGTAGGCAATCCAGGACTGGGCTGCAATTTTACTTTTCCAGTTACTCAGACTTCTACTTTCTGGTTGCTCTATTATTCATGGCCATGATCTCAAGTTCACATCATGATCCAAGATATCTCTGTCAGTTTTAGCTGTCATAGCCTCCTTGTAGGCACTGGAAGGAGAAGAAAAAAATAAGTCACCATCTTTCCCTTAAGGATACCTTCCAGAAGTTACATACACCACTTCCATTTACATTTCATTGACCAGAGTCTAGTCACATGGTCACATCCAGCTTTAAGGGAGGCTGTCAGATACAAATGTTCACTGTGAGTGGTCGCTAGGCCTAGATAAAATTTGGAATTATATTGCTAAGGAAGAAGGGAATAATGTACATCAGGGGACAATTATCAGACTCTACTGATATCCCCTCCCCTGCATATGCTTTTTGTTAATTTATTTTTATTTGTGTATTTATTTATGTTGGGAACAAGATCTTACCCAGGCTGGCCTTAAATTCCTGGGTTTAAACAAAGCTACCCCCCTGGCCTCCTGGGTAGCTGAAACTACAGTCATGTACCACCATGTCCAACCATGTACTTTTAATTTATATTTATCTTTCTCAAAAGCCAAGCCAACATATTGGAGTAATCCCCATTCCATTGTTTTCTCTAACTGATATGTATGCACTATCTCCCCTCCTAGACTATAAGCTGTGTGAGGACAGAAGCCTCTTCTATTTTATTCGATACTGATCGTGCAGCACTTAGTATGGAACCTGGTGTATAGCAGGCCCTTAGTCAATAGTAGGTGAATGAATGAAAGAATGAATGGGCAAACCAACAAAGAAACAACTAAACAAAATAACTTTCCTGTGGCAGATTGAGAAGGTTGTACAGAGAAATATGAGTGGCACTTAGGAAAAGCCACTCCCCCACCCCTGCCCTATGGCCTGGCACATGTTCAAGTTAGGGGACCTCTCATACAGCACACTAGAGAATGGGGCACAAATCCTACTGCTGCCATAAGTCTACACACTCTCAACCAGTCTAACAGAAGCCAGGAAGGAAAACAATCAAAACAACAACAATAACACTAATAAAAACTCAAGATAAAGAAAAAGCTCAAAGGAAGATCATAGAAATAAATCTGAATATATTAGTAATCACACCAATGTAAATGAATAAAAGCTGCCAGCTAAAAGGTACAAATTTTCAGAAGTTCATTCAGAAAAACAATATGAACTTCATGGTTTGCAAAAGACATATATGAAACGTAATGATACAGAAAACTCTAAACCAAAGCAGTGTAGTTGACAGCACAGACTTTTCCAAATTCAGTAGTATACACGAAGTAACAAAGCAGTCTCAACAAATATCAAAGAACTTAATAGCTCGTACAGACTACGTTCCCTGCCAAGAGTAGGATAAATTAGGACTAAACAAAAGCACATAGTTGTCCTTCCAAACACATACATTTGGAAATTTCAAAACACTCTGCTGCTAGTAAAAATAAGGAAGCAAATGAAAAATATTTAGAAATAACTGACCAAGAAACCACTCATACGTACCATACACATAGAGCAAAAGCCCTGCTTGGAGAGGAATGTATCACATTAAAAACATACATCAGACAGGAGGAATATTGAAAGCCAATGAGCTAAGTGCTCAACTCAAAAAACTGAACAAAGAATAACAGTCAATTCAAGCAAACAGCAGATAGGAAATGGTAAAGATAAGAACAAATTTAAGAAAATTAAAAAAAAAAAGGTAATGAGGATCAACCCAACCTAAGTCCACATGTTTGAGAAGCTAATAAAATAGATAAACTTACGGCAAAATTTATGAGGAAAAAGAGCAAAAAAGTCTATTAATAAATGTGATGAAACAAATAAATGTGGTGAAGGACTAATGGGCCTGCAGGTGACTTTAGTGATTATAAGGGTAGAACAGAATTCCATCAGTGAAATGTGTTCCAGTACCTGTGATTCAGTAAGAATCTGGTATCAGTTTCTCTCCTCTAAATAAAATAATGAATGAGTTAAAATGAGTTGTTAATGGTATGATGGCCCAGTGTAATGATTTTGAAATGTCAAGCCTGAGTTACAAGAACAAATGTTAAATAGAATTTTAGAATTTAAAACAAATAATAGCAGAGCAGCTCTGATAAAGGTGGTGAGAAGAGTAAACTCTACTTCATCGTCTTTCAGTCATCTCTTAGGTAATTCTAGCAACCCGGAGAGCTGTGAGACCCTAGTTTCAAAACCAATAATGTAATTTATTGCCTAACTCAACAAATATCTTTTGAAGACAGACCATGCCTAAAGTATTCTGCTCATCTATCATATATTCAGGGGGTGAATCACATGATGGATACATGAATTAGGCCAATTTCAGAATCTGTTTTTTGAACTGCATGAGTCTTTACTTAAAACGAAAAGATATTTTCTCCCTCATCTTTCCTATGGCAGAACACATCTCCCATAATTAGCAGCTCTCAGAGTTTGGAGGTTGTAAGTCAGAGAAACCTATGGCCAAAATCATTCATTGAAAGAATACCAGGTGAATCACTAAGTCCATACAAGCGATATCAACAATGCGCAGGAAAGAGTAGAAGCCAGGAGAGCTCCAGCCTTGGAACAATAGGAATCAAGGAGAATTTCTTCATCCAACTGCTGCCATGAGATGAGTCAGCTCCAGCAAGGACCCATCACCATGTGTCACCGCACAAGATGCACTTCCCCAAGAAAAAGACTCATATGGGTCCAGCATGGCTCGAGACTGGCCTTCCTGCCATGTGACCATCATGTCCAGCCTTCTGCAGCTCTCTTGATTCTTCATGTCTAGGCTTCTGCAGTTCTCTTGATTCTGGCCCATTTTTCAAGTCTGGTCCCCTAGCTTCCCTCTGAGTCTATAAGCTCTTGATATTCTCTAGAAAAATCCTTTTCCTTAAGATAACTATAGTCACTATCTGTTGATTACAACCAAAACCTTGGCTAATACAAAGAGTTTCGCTCAAAGGGTTGTGGATATCTTGTATCTTCAGGGTACTGTGGGCATTATGACATTGGTACAATGGGCTAGAATCTTATTGGCCTGTTACAATTTGAGGATAAAAATAACAGCGATATGGACTTAACCTGACTTGAAAACGTATAAGCCTAAGCAACTTTTGGCAAAACCCCAAAGCAAGGCTATAGTTTCTATGATTCGTTGTTGACGTTTATTTGTACCTTAGTTTTTATTCTGACTAAATGTTTTCACTGATTGCAATTGTCTCCTTGCCACTGATTATAAAATCTTAAAATTAAAGCAGAAAGGTTGGCAATGTACCCGTGTGCCTGCCAAAGTGAGTTTGTCAAAACAACAGACAAAACATAACTCAATTTGATCATCTCAGGAGAATGGAACTTGGAAATCCTTTGCCAAGAATATTTTCAGAGCAAGCCTTCAATCAGAAGGTGCCTTTTATCTTTGGAGAAATCAGTAAGCTGACCTTAAGAAAATGTAGCTATGCGCTTTCTAGCCTTAAATGTGTGGGAACCAGACATAAGTCTCCATATGCCAGAATTTTTATTACAGAACTAACCCAAACCCCTCAAAGAGTGTCATAAATTCACAGTAACATGTCCATTGAGACTTTTGCCCAGTAAATGTGTGGGAAAATACAAATATTGTTTAGGCCAATGTTCACCCAGAGATATCCAAGAGACCATTAGTGACCTAGGCAAAGGCCTTCAGTGGCTTTTCTTGCACTATTTCTACATTTATTGAACCGACTCTACATATAGAAAGTTTGCCCCAAGAGAGCCATTTTATGAAAAAGAACAGAACCCCACAAATCTAGAGAGTTTCTGTATGAAAAGAAGTAATAAAAAACATGAACTTGGGGAGTTGAATAAAGAATACACTATCTTTGGAAACCATATGCGTTCATCCTAGAAGCACTGAACCCTGAAATATATACCAATTAGAGGTCATCTGATAAACAGTCCCACAGAAATGGCCAATAAACGTGTGGATGCAAATTAAAATCACCAGGGAGCAGCACTATACCCACCAGAATGGCTAATGTTAGAGATTCACCTACCAAATGCTGCAGAGGATGTAGAGAAACTGAAAACTGCATAAACCGTAGGTGTAAACTTAAATTGGTAAAATGATTTTGGAAAACTATCTGCTATTATCTACTTAGATTGAACAACATACATTCTACCTAGCAATTCTACTCTTAGGTATATGTTTATCAAATTTAATCACAGGTATAGCAAAAAAAAAAAAAAGTGTGAGAATGTCCTTAGTGACATGGTTTGTAATGGCCATAAACTGAAATTAATCAAAGTCCATTAAACTACAATAGAGGTAAATAAATGCTCATAATTAATACTATATAGCAATGCAAACAAAAAAGGTATATAGGAAATACATGAATCTTACAAACTTTGTGTTGAGCTAGAGAAGCTAGACACATAAAAATAGTACCACATTGTTAAGATCAAAATCAGCATGGTGGTTACTTCTGGGGAGTAGAGAAGGGTAGTAAGTGTGGGAAAGGCACAGGTGATATTTTGGGGTACGCAGAGTATTCTATGTTCTTCATCTCAGTGGTAATTAAATGGGTATTGTCTTTATATTAAGATATTTTTTCTGATATGTACACTTCAAAATAAAGAGCTTTTCACAAAAAGGATTGGAGACTACTGGCATAAATATTTTTCCAGAACTCTCCTTGAAGGCAGCCACAGTGACTGAACTCAGGGACTCTGCAATCACACCTGGACGTGTGATGGTTAACTGCAGTTTCTCCTTATGCCTACAAATTCTGACCTCAAGAGGATTCCCTTGCTTTCCTTTTTTCAACCCTCTTTTTCCAATACTTTTCACCTGGATAATTCCTATTAGTCTTTAAGACGTAAATGTAGATGTGACTTGGTCTAGGGAGGCAGTGGTCACTACACACTGATGGACCATACCCAGGTCTTTTCCAGGTCACAGTACACACCATCAAGGTACCTAGTTTGCACAACAGAAAGTCATTCAAACTGAACCAAAAAGATAATGGGTTATTAAAAGAATAACAAAGGGCTCCAGCATCCCTAGGAAGGCCGAAGAAAGCACCAGAAAAAATACCTAAAACTATGTTTCTAAGAGATATTGATAAAAAAAAATTGCTATCCTCCATCCCGGCCCCCATCAGAAAAATAAAGTGCCTGGTCCCCTCCTTGAGGCACCAGGGTCCTACTCAAAGTCTAGCAAGATGTCTGCTTAGAAAAACCTGTGCCACATGCCACTGATATAGCTGCAAGAGATGCTAGGAGAAATACCCAGCTTAGTAGTTTTTACAGTTGGAGGAGGTCTTTGATACCTCTCAGACTGATAAGGAAAGGGATTTCCCAATATAAAAAAGTGAGTCAAATGCTGAGTGACCAAAATGAATTTCAAAAGTTAAAATACACCATGTTATAATTGCTTGCTTATTTTCCTGCCTTACCCAACAGACCCCAGCATCTACAAGAGCAGAGACCATCTGGAGCTCGATACCACTTCATCTTTGCACTCAGCACAATGCCTAGCATAGAGCAAATATGGTTAAGCAAATGAGTAACTGAAGAGTTATAAAATGTTCAACATAGTATCTGGCACAGAGAAAAGTTCTTCAAAGATAAATAGTATATATAAGAGGAAGCAAAGGATCCTTTATTGTAGGGGCCACTTCTCATTCTGTTTTGTGTCCCTAGCAATATATCACATAGGACGTATTCAATAATGTCTTTTGAATGAATAGTTGAGTCAATGCCTGAGTGTGTGTCAATGTAACTCATCTCTAGTAGGGTATGTTCAGGGAGCTGCTTATTTTGAAGACTGATTAGGTGCTGGAAGGTTGAGCAATGCCCCAGTGAGGCAGCTGGATCCTGAGGGAAGCGGAGCAGGAGGGGAGAAGGGGCTTGTTGTTGGCAGGACGGGCTTCCCACTGTCACTGAAAGTCCTTTGAAGCTCATATCTGTACATCATATGATCTATGAACCAAAGACAATACAAGTGCTTCTTTCTCTTTGGCAACTACTTCTGAAGGCTCAGATTGCTTTCCTTACAACCAAAAGCCTAAAGTTTTAATAAAAGAACTTGTTCTATGAAATTAGGATTCAGTCGAAAGCCCACACTTAAAAATTTAGCAGGCCACAGTTTCCCTACCCCTGACTAAACATTAGAGACAGAGGGATATACAATGTGATTCTCACTATGAAATCACTAGATGAAGTCTTCTAGAAAGACTTATATAGAAAGCCCAACAAATAGAATATCAAAATCCCACATCCCATCTTGCTTCTTGAGCATTTATGGCTGAACAAGATGGCAGATGGCAACACAACTTCTCATCCCTGGCAGACAGTATTGGTTCATCAGTCCTAGCTGGTTGTGACCACAACTTTATTTAAGTTTTTTTCCAATGGGAATATCTGGGCAGTCAAAATCCCAAAGTCTGTGCCAATTGCATGTCCTCAGGTGCAGCCTTCAACATAGATCTAGAAATAGATTTGATACAGAGAGGAAGGAACTCCACAGGACCTGAACAGAGTCCGTGATTACGTGTAGTTCCGTCAGAATGCAGCCTAACCCAATTGTGTGTCACAGATAGAATGGGAGTCAGAGGAAAGCCAACTAAAAACGTTATCGGATTATTTCAGCAGACAATCCTGCTAAATGAGGAGAAGGAGTTGAAAAACTTCCGATGGTCATATTCATTTGTTTAAAAAAAAAAAAAAAAGGAAATGTTGAAGCATGGTAGTGTTTTCTTCCTTAAATTTAGAATAACTTTGGAGCTACTTTCAATGCGTAAAGTGAAGTAATGGTAAATAAAAAGGATCGGTAACTGTGATTACCCACTGTTACTGGAATTTTATTTTATTTTTTAACATTCTGAAATACCGGTTAACTGTGAATGATCACCAGGAGATGGCAGCATTACCTCCACCATTTTAATCTTCATCTGTCCAATACTGAGGTTATCAACTTTTGAAAGTTAACAATCGCAAATTGCACACCAGCTGCCTCAATTTGCTGGCTGTTGTAGCTTTTCTTTTATGATACACTTCTCTTTTAAAAGAGATCCCTTTAGCCAATATATCCTTTAAATATGTTCACGTTACTAAAGATGTATAAACAGCTTGCCAACTTTCCTCATTTTATTTTTTTCTACTGGCGTTTATACAAGCAAATCTTTGCTAGCCTAATTGTACGGAGACAATCAGCTGCTCTCTAAAACGTTGTCTTCCTGTCTTGCCTGGGTTGTCCCTTACAGGTACATTTACTCACAGGTACCACAGCACTGCCAGCGGGAACAGAAAGGTCGGAGGATTTATCTTAAACAGATTGTGGTTCTCATCCTGAATCCAGCCCCTCACTTCACTGAGCCCCATTCTGTTGTTTCATTCTGTTTCATTTGATTTTACATATAACGATGAAATTCCTGGAGATAGTAATACACGTATCTGCCCGGCAAGATTATTTTCATAAGTATATAAAATAGTTTAATTCAGTAACTACTTACGGAACCCATATGTGCCTGACCTTGTGCCCAGCACCCGGGGGTAAGTGCCACAAGAAGGACACAGTCTCGAGCTCTGCCGTCCCATTCAGTATTCACTAGATGTGTGCGGCTATTTGAATTTAATAAAATCAAATAAAATCCAAAATTCAGCTCCTCAGGTGATATTTCAAGTGCTTGGTAGCCACACATGACTCGAAGCCAGCACTTAGTAAATGCAGGTATCAGACCTCTCCATCACTGCAGACAGTTCTATTGGACAGCACTGGTCTGGAAGGCTGCACAGACGCTTAGAAATTTACGGTCTGGGCTGGGCGCCTGTGGCTCAATCGGCTAAGGCGCCAGCCACGTACACCTAAGGTGGAGGGTTCTAATCCCCAGCCCAGGCCCGCCAAACAACAAGATGGCTGCAACCAAAAAATGGCCGGGCGTTGTGGCGGGCGCCTGTGGTCCCAGCTACTTGGGAGGCTGAGGCAGGAGACTCGCTTGAGCCCAGGAGTGGGAGGTTGCTATGAGCTGTGATGCCATGGCACTCTACCCAGGGGATAGCTTGAGGCTCCGTCTCAAAAAAAAAAAAAAATAGTCTAATGAACCTACATTTCTGATTGGTCAGATTGAAATAGTTCAACATACAAGGACTCTTTGTTACCTTACTTCTCTCAGCTTTTCCACTGGTTTCTCCTGCCAGGCTTTCGTACATATGGAGTTACAATTCACCAAAATCCCTTTTGCTTCTCAGAATGTGGTCTGGCATCTTTCTGTCTTTATAATGCTGTTCTTCCTGGAGTATATTTTGAGCACCAGTTTCTGTTTAAAGCCTTTCTTAACCTAACCAGTTCAGATTAGGCCCTCCTTTCCCTGTGATTGCATAGAATTCCTCACAAGCATGATTATATCACTAGTTTTATATGATTATATCACTAGTTTTATAGTATCAAAATGGTTTTATTTTTGTATACTTCTAGTTGTGAACCTGTGAAGTCAAGCACTATATTCATCTTTGCTTTCCTTGAGCCCATTTTAATAGTGGCACACAGAAGATAGGCAATAAGGTTGACAAAACACCTTCAAGAATATATGGTAGATACTCAGAGGTGGAGCTGTATACAAGAAATCTCCCAATCGAACTACTGATGGGAATGTTATAATTCATAAATCAGGAATGATAGTCTGGTCCTTATTGAAAGGCTAGAGAAGCACCTCCATCCCTTAGTCTGTGATTCCAGCAGCATCTTCAAGAAAGAGCTAATGGAACTAACAAAGATTCAGATAGGGGAAATTATTGGGATTACTAATTTGGGAGTGGGATATAAGTAATAGTAGTTAAGGAAACAATTATTGTTTAATGATTCAGTAATTTCTTGTACATGCCATCCCTTGGGGTTTATTTGTATTAGTTCCAACTGTCATAGCTCTTGTGAATCAAAATATTTTCTTAGATATTTATAGAAACCCAAGTTATTGTTTTAAATGATGGCAATTTGCATTTCCTTTACTACCCTTAGAAACCCTAGCTTAGGGATTGTGGACAATTAAAGCAATGTTTTCCTCAGTAAGATCTTAACCGTCTGATTCTTGGATCTCAGTAGCAGGAACACTGTCCAGAGGCTGCTCCACTTTGACACGTTCTCCCCCAATGCTAACTTCACTAGCTTGTTTTTCCTGTGAGACATTAGACAGACAATATACTTAATTTCTCTGAGATCCAGGTTCTTTTTCTGTACCTACTTCATAGGTTTTGAAAAAGCAAGGTAGTAAAATCATTTTTTAAACTTTTGTAAATTTTTTTTGCAGCTTTTGGCTGGGGCTGGGTTTGAACCCGCCACCTCTGGCATATGGGGCTGGCGCCCTACTCCTTTGAGCCACAGGCTCCACCTGAACTTTTAGGTACTTTAAAGATGTCACTTATCAGCTTGGCGCCTAGCACAGTGGTATCAGTGCCAGCCACATACTAAAGTTGGCAGGTTTGAACCCAGCCTGGTCATCTAACCAACAATGACAACTGCAACAACAGTTGTGGGGGGTACCTGTAGTCCCAGCTACTGGGGTGACTGAGGCAAGAGAATCACTTGAGCCCAAGAGTTGGAGGTTGCTGTGAGCTGTGACGCTATGGCACTCTGCTGAGGACAACATAGTGAGACTCTGTCTCAAAAAAAGGAGTCACTTATCATATTGTATACAATAAAATTATAAGAAATTGGGTTGGAAAGTGTGTTATCCATTTTTAAGCTTGGAAAGCTTAAAAAATAGCTGGATAATAGGTCATCCTTTTCATAACATAAAATTCCTTAATCCACATATCCATTAGGTTCCTGTTAGAGAAATCTGCCTGACCCAGATATATTAAATAGATATGCTTGCAATCTAGGGCAAAAGACCAGGGAGGCACAATATCTTTGTGTGAGTTGTAGATTGAACTAATGAGTTATACTGAATTTATTCTGAAAATAGAAAAGAAATTATGTATATTTTGACAGTGAGCTCTCTCATTCAAAAAACTTTGAGAATAAGTGGAAAAGGTTATGGAAGTCAAAGTTGTTAAAATGGGAAGGAAAGTGGAACAATAACTTAACAACAATAGCAAAATGAAAAAATTAGAATGTCTGTGTAACAGATAGGTTGGGCAACAGTTAGGTTACACATCTAACTATTAAGTCAAATTCAGGGGTTCAAAAAATGTTATACACTAATACTTTGAGCTTGAGTAAGGAGAAAAACAGAATTTTTTAAAAAATGTAAAAAGTAATCCACACTAAAATATCCATTTCCTTATCTAGGTTTATCATTATTTGTGCCATAAAGTAAGATACATAAAGTGCAATCCTGTTTGTAAGGGATATAATTCAATAGTAGTTTTCTCTATTTTTTAATTTTTAAATATTTTAATAATTTTACCAATATAATTGATTTTCCTTTTAATATTATATCTTTTATTCTATGATTTTAAAATTACCATTTTAAGAAATGGTTCACAGAATTCACCAGACTGCCAAAGACATGAAATAGTCAAGATGCTCTGCTGCTGAACCTGAGTCAGGAGCCCCGGTCTCACCACGGGCTCCGGTTGAAACACTTTCTGTCACCATATCTGTCATCTTCACACATCTGTCTTTTTCTTATTTTCTTTTGTTTTTATTAAGTCATTTGTACATAGATCATAAATACATTTATGCCATTATGGGATTCAATGTGTTGATTATTTATACAAATTGGAGTGCTTACATCCTACTAATCAACATTAATCATCAGAGAAATGCAAACCAGAACTACTCTGAGATACCATCTAACTCCAGTAAGAGTAGTTTTCTCTATTACTGGTGAAAAATAACTCATATTATAAGCCAATTTTGTTACAATGACTAAGTGGCCATGAAAGGCATTATTTCCTATTTTGATGAGTTTTCTGATTGTCTGATTCCTCTATCTACCAGAGATTTTCCAAACCAAAATAGCACTTACTACCATTTCTCCAATGCCATTTCACTTTTAGTAGCTAGAAATGTGAAACTTGTTCCTGAATTCCCATGTCAAGTACTAATATATTTTATTGCTTTGGAATTGTTGGTTATTCAGGCCTTTTGGCAAGATCACAGGAAACATTTAGAGATCATAGTGAAGAAACAATGTTTATAGATTGAGACAAATGAAAAAAGTGAGTTTCTAAATACCCTGCTGAAGAATGAGCATCTTTATTATTGTCACCGATTCCCATAGTCCACACGTGATCACTGAGTATCTTCTATGAGTCTAGCATTGTTATTGAATGATGGCAAGGAGAAAAAGAAAAAGGAAAGAAAAACCCCAAAGAAACAAATAAACAAAGACAGGTGAGCTCGAGCTTCAGTTTTGCGCTTGGACAGACACGACATGCAACCTAATAATTATGATCTCTTGCTATTTGATCAAATTTTAGAAAAGAAAGGTATTTGTTAAAAAGGTAAAAGAATGTTGTTGTGAGAATTTTTAGAGAAGATTTTCTAGAAGGGATTTGTGTCATCATTTGATGAAAATGCATGGAACAGCTCAGAGGCACACCTCAGAGATGTCGCAGACACCAGAATAAGGCATTTTTACATTTACATTATATAGTAGTTTAGTGAGTGTGCATTAGCATTATGTTTAAAAAACAATGTATATACCTTAATTAAAAAATACTTTAACCCTGCAAAATGCTAATAATCATCTGAGCCTTCAGTAAGTCATGATCCTTTTGTTAGTGGAGGGTCTTGTCTGATGTTGATGACTGCTGATTGATGAGGGTCGGTTGCTGAAAGTTGGGGTGGCTGTGGCAACTTTTTAAAAAATAAGACAACAGTGACGTTTACTGCATTAATTGACTTTTCCTTTCACAAAAGATAATTTCTGTTCATGTGGTACTATTTGAGGTAAAAGCTATTGAAACTTTGTGGGTATGTGTTTAGATGTGTACATAAGTGTTATATATTATGTTTACCTGGTACTGAAATTGGCTTATGAACAAAAGGAGCTTTCGACAATTTACCCACAGCCCTTCTTTCAAACTGGGAGTTAATCCTCTCAAACTTGGCAACCTTGTCAACTAAGTTTATGTAATATTCTAAGTCGTTTGTTGTCATTTTAACGGTGTTCACAGTATCTTCACCAGTGGTGGATTCCATCTGTAGACTCTACTTTCTCTGCCCATTTATCAGAGGCAGCATTCAGCTGTGCAGGTTTTATCACAAGACTACAGCAATTTAGTCACAATCTCAGACTCCACTTCTAATTCTAGTTCTCTTGCTATTTCTACTACACTTCTACCACTAAAGTCTTGAGCCCCTGAAAGTCATCCATGAAGGTTCAAATCAACTTCCCCAAACTCCTGTTACTGTGATATTTGTTAAATACTTTCCAGAGGTTTTCAATTTACTCTATCCAGACCCCTCAGAGGAATCACTATCAATGTCAGCAGGGGCCTTACAAAATATACGTCATAGATAAAAACTTGAAATTCAGAATGACTTGTTGATCCACTGGTTACAGTCGCCTTTGTGTTGCTTCCTGATTACTTCCAAAGAAAGGAACTCTGGATCTGGATTTTGAAAATTGCATCTGGGTGGGTGAGTGTTGTTTGAAAGTTCTCTCTCAGTTTATTTTGGTCTAGATAAGCTCTCGACTGTTAGATCTGTGAGAGTGGGGGCTAATCCACTCAGATCTGTCACGTCTAGGGCTTGGTAGGTGGAACTGCAGTTGATTAGTTTGAAACCTCTTGCATTTCTCTGTATATTGAGTGCTCACTTGTATGGGTGTCTGTTAAGCTCTCTGGCTCTAGTATCTTTTCAGCCTATGTGGAATTTGCTATTGATGTTTTTACAGGCCCGGTCCAAGGTCTAGGACTAGGAGGTTGAAGACACCTCCATTGGTGGTGGTTCTTGCGGCAGGTTCTAAGGTCTGAGAGGTTAAAAGATGGTCTGGGAGATTAGGAGACATCTGTGTCCTAAGGTGTAAGGTCTAGGAGATTGGAAGACATTTCTATCCATGGAGGCATCTTGGCCGAGATGCAGGGAAGCCCGCTGCTGGACAGGAAAAGAGAGGAACAGAAGGAAACAGAATTTACACAGCTTCATGTGGCACTTCAGAGGATCTCATGGCTAGAGTTCTGAGGTAAAAGCTATTGAAACCTTGTGGGTATGTGTTTAGATGTGTACATAAGTGTTATATATCACGTTTACCTGGTTCTGAAATTGGCTTATGAATAAAAGGAGCTTTCAGAATAAAAATAAAAACAAAGAAAAAGGAAGTATAGCTCAAGTCATTCTTTTTATTTCATAAAAGAAGCTTAGTAATTTGCTTTTAGTTTACTTCTGTTTAATATTTGTGCTATTTAAACATAGAAATAAGTCAGAGATGTAATACTCATTGGATGATGATTTATATATATCTTGCTGCATCCCAGTAAAGGATTTAGAAACCCTTGTAAAGATATGTTAAATAAAATAGGCCAAAATGAGGGGCTGATAATCCAGAGTGAAGGGAAAAGATTATATACATATTTAATGGGGCTGTAACTATATGCCTTCAATATATAGGGTAAACATTCTATAAAAATATTTACTAGAGGTTCATTTAAAATGAATTATAGGTCAAGCACAGTAGCATATGCCTATCATCTCAGCACTTTGGGAGGCTAAAATGGAAGGATTACTTGAGGCCAAGAGTTCAAGAGCAGCCTAGGCAACCCAGTGAGACCCTGTCTCTACAAAAACAATAAAATATGTAAAGTTAGCCAAGCATGATGGTGCATGCCTGCAGTCTTAGCTAATTGGGATGCTAACGTAGGAGGATCACTTGAGCCCAGGAATTGTAGGTTATATTGAGCTTTGATTATAATACTGTACTCCAGCCTGGGCAACACAATAAGACCTTGTCTTAAATAAAAATACAATGATAGATACAGCTCAGATTTAGTTCCTTTTTTGCAAGAGGGAGGGCACTAAGTAGGATTTATTGTTGGGCTTGAGTAGTAAGGAGGGGGCAGTATGGTGGGAGCCCTCATTAGTGCAGGGCCCACTGCTTGTATGATTGGGGATGACTTGAACTTACAGCCTTCTGGAATGAGCAATTTCTCAAATTCATGGGTGTTAAATTTGGTAAAGCTCTACTTCTTTGACATGTGGATCTTCCGTGGCCAGGGAGCTTGAACTTGGCTCTGCATAGGGCTTCAGTCAGTTCTGCAATTTGATAGGGATTGATGTGCACTGGCCATGGTCTACTGGGGGTTTCCAAAAGTACTTTGCATACCTCTCTGGAACCGAGACTGAGGACAGCACAAGGTCCGAGACATGAGGGTACATTGTAAAGGGCTGTCTCCAAGGCTCCTTAAAGCAATCCTTACAAGCAGCAGGCTGCATGCACTACCGAGGAGTTTGCAACCACTGCACACCTGGCCCCATGGTCAGCTAAATTGGAAGGAGGCAGAAATGCAGTTCTGAGCAAATAAAGAACAAAAATGAGAAGTAAAGGGAGTTGCTGAGGAGAACAGCTATGCTTAGTTCTGACATTGGAGAAAAAGCTTTTGTTAAGTGTTTATTCAGGACTAGCCTTCATTCAATACATATTTATGTATATATAATTTATATACATATTTACATATGTATAATTTATTATGTATTATTTATTTTTTATAAATCACTGTTCTATGTGGTAAATTTACTTACTAAATTTTCACAAAAATTATGTCAGTTAGTTATTTTCCCCAATTTTATAGAAAAAGAAATTGAGGCACAGAGAAACTAAGTAATTTGTTCTAGACTCCACTTCTAGCTATGAAGTGTCAGGGCCAGATTCAGTCCAGGCAGTTGAGTTCAGTGTTTGGTATTAAACACTGTGCTGTCCTGTCTCTCTGCATGGTACAGAAAAGGACAGTGCCTACAATTCTATCTTTGCACTAATAAGGTTTTGGGAAATATAAGTAGTTTTTCGCCTTTGGATACAGATCTCCCTATGCTTCACTGGCTAGACTAGTGTTTTTGAAAGTGCAGGCCCTGGCCAGGTCGAGTCAGCATCACCTGGGAACTTGTTAGGAATGCATATTTTCTGGCCCCTTCCAGACCTACACAATCAGAAATGCTAGAACTGAGGCCTAGCCTTCTAGGTGGTTCAGATGCTTACTGAAATTTGAAAACCAGTAATAGAATCTAACTGAGATGGAAAGAAAAAGGAATCCTGAACTTGTAAGTTCTCTTCATTACCTTATTTATGTCATTTAGACTGGGAGAGTATGGTAGGAATTTGGACTAAAAGTACTTGTGTCCTACCCTTGGGAAGAGAAGGGAAAAAAACCCCACAATGATCAGGGAATAGAACAGAAATTATTTGAGATATAAGCAGTGACCTTTTTAAACTTTAATCATCTTCCAGCATCCTAATGATTAAGAATCAGTGAAGCAGAAATACCTGTTTTATGGCCTTTTGGAAAAATTGATGTTTCAGAATTGATTTCTGTAGTCTCATAGCATTCAAAAGAAAGACATCTAAAATGATACTCTGTGTGAACACCATTTTTTTTTTTTTTTGGCATTCTCCTCGTGACCTGCATTCACTGTAGTCATTCTGAGGTAGATTCTAAAACAGAAGATTATAAAGTTCTTCTATTGGAGATTGATAGTTTTTAAGCCTATGTTTGGTCTGTCACATTTTAGATTGATCAAGAAAGCTGAACGGTGAAGTTATTTCTTCAGAGAAACGGCCCTGACCCCTGGGCAACATCAGATATTCTATGACACACTTTAACTTTCCTCCTCAATGTTTTCCATTTTTTGTAGTCCTCCATTTACTAGTGTGAGCCTATTTAAGCTTCATATCCACAGCTATAGAACGATGATTGTCTTACCTCATTTTTTCTATTATATGAAATAATGTATACATTAGAGCTTACTTTAGTTGTTTCTGTAGTTCACTGTTTAACACTACTACTTGTATACTGAAACGACCATGCAGTAAGCCCCCTGATAGCAAGGATGGCACAGACTTTGCACTTTTGTGTTCCCTAGCACTTAGTATAAATATTCAGTAAATATTTGTTGAGTGAGTGAATTGATGAATTGTGTGGTTCTAATCTACTCTTGATGAGATGCTGTGTCAATATGGAAGTGTGTACAGGGCAAGGAATAACTTAGAGATAATTAGGCATCACATTTAGCATTTCTGGAGAAATAGTTACTAGCACAATATTACAAAATCAATAGGATCTCTCAGCAAGATTTATACTTAGACCCTGGCATCGTACTTGTCCCCAGTCTTTCTCTTTCCTGCTTCCTCAAAACCACTATTCTACTTTACAGTCCGTTTCCTTAAAGTGTCTTGGTGCTTTTGATGTAAACCAACTTGAAATCTGATTATATTTTAAAATTGAGTTGATTTTTGGCAGAAATATGGACAGCTGATTCATAGTATTTTAGGTATGCAATAAATGTAAAGTAGTATATTAACTTTTGTCATCTTGTGACAGTGAAATTTTTGACATGACAGTCATCCTTATCAGTTTCATCAATACAGTAAGTAGAAGAGTGGTGCTCTAAGTTATATGAAGTTCTTAAGTTGAGGATGGAGGGAATATTGAAGTTACTTATCTGGAGTCTGTCAGTAAAAATTGACTTTTAATAGCAGAATCAAGGTCACAAAGGAGCAAGAGACAAATGATGGTTTAAAAAGCTCCTGCTTTCAAATATTTCTGGGTCATCTAGAATGTGTTATGCAGATTCTTCTTCCAAAATAGGGTAGATCATGAGCCAACTTAGGAAACCTGCTCCCAGCAAGCTAACACGCATCTGTCTCCCTGCACTCACACACTCGCTCCCCTTTGCTCTCTCTCCTCTGCTCTCTTCCTCCCCCCTTCCCCTTTTATTTTCTCCTTGTCTGCCCTCTACATGTCTTTTATGCAATCAGTGAATATTTATTGAGCACCTACTATGCACCTGGTGCTGGCAGTGCAGTAAAAAGCAAAACAGAAATGGTGTCTACTCTTCTTGAAATCCATATATGCTCATATAATTTTATAAAATGATCCTCTTACACCAGCAGTTCTCCACATGTGGGTCCTGACCCACAGGAACTGTATTAAAGGGCCACGGCATTAGGTGGGTTGAGAACCACTGTCTTAGACCAACTAATCCTAGTAGTACTTTTCTGTCTTCTTTGCTTGCCTTACTTTCCAAATACTTTTCCAAAAATAAAAGATCCCTAAAAGGCATCCTAAAATCCAGTATCTTATCTTCCTCATTTCTTAAACTTCTCCTTTTGGGGAGCTAAAAGTTAGTGAAGGCAAATATCTAGAGGAATATGGAAAAAGGAAATGAAAATATGCTTACCAGGTTTGTAGAAACTACATAATTATGCAAGTTCAAAATAGCTTAGAAGATAGAAATATGTAAATTAGATATAATGTCTTACTAAATCCAGGTAATTATATGTACAATTTTAAGCATCCTTAAGGACTAAAACCAAAAAATACAAAGCCCGAACAAAGAATTAACTAAGCATATTCCTGTTTGGAAATACTGTAGAAGGAAACTATCACTAAGACATGTTAGTCCATTTTGCATTGCTATAAAGGAATACCTAAGACTTGTAATTTATGTAAAAAGAGATTTATTTTAGCTCATGGTTCTGTGGGCTGTTCAGGAAGCCAACTGGGCCAGCATTTGCTTCTGGTGAGAGTTTCAGGAGCTTCCAATCAAGGCTGAAGGCAAAGGGGGAGCAGGTGTGTCACTAGGTGAGCGAGGGAGCAAGAGAGAGGGGAGGGGTGCCAGGCTCTATTAAACAACCAGGTCCTCTGAGTGAACTAATAAAGTGAAAACTCATTCATTACCCCAGGGAGGGTACCAAGCCTCATCTCTAGCAATGTATATGTACATTCCATTCTAACTGGCCCCTAATGCATTTCAAAAAAAAAAATCAAATGTAAAGTTAAGAATATTTGAATAAAAATTACAAGTGAAGAGAGAATGAAGGAAATTGATGAAAAGATAAGAAAGCATTTAACACTGTGTAAGTATTTTAGAAGTATTAATAGAAAAGGCATTTTTGGTAGCTGAAAGAGATGAAATGGGTCATGGTCTTAAGAGAGAAACACAGAAAATACATTTTACCAGGCCAGAAATGAGAGAGAAAATGAAGAGGGTAATTTTTTAGTGAAATCGAGAGCTGAGTCATCTTCATTAGCATCTTTAAAATGAAGCTTAAATGAAATCAAGCAACATAGAGATTCTTTACCCAAGTATATTAAAGAAATGAAGTGTGTTTCTAGACTAACACCCATGATTTTTCACACTGATACTGCTAAAATACTCTACTGAGTACTCAGCATTCTACTCTGAACACTAAAATATGTACATAACTTATGTGACATGAAATAAGGCTTTGTTAAAAATTAGAATGAGTATACATTCACATATTGTGCCTACGAGTTTGATATAAATACAGAGGTCTTCTTATTTGTGTTGAGATGTTGAGAAAATAAGGTTATTAATAATACAGTATACACATACAGGAGAAAATCCCAACATTGAAATTAAATACAAAGGTTGTTGTAGCCTGTCTGTCCCATTTTGTATACACACACATACACAGGTGGGAGTGGGTATTTCAACTGGCTTCTAGCTTATCACTAAAGCAGTTGATCAGATCATTATACAGTTTATTTTTACTTCTGTTTATATGACAAATTACATTTATGGATTTGCATATGTTGAACTAGCCTTGTATCCCTTGAGATGAAACCCACTTGGTCATGATGTATTGTTTTCATGTATAGTTACATTTCTGTTTGCTAGGATTTTATTGGGTATTTTTCATCAGTATTCATCAATGATATGGTGTATAGTTTTACATAATTTAATTACTCTAGTTATTAGTAAGGCAAAGGAAAAAAAAAGCATAAGCATATTTTTGTAACCCTGAGTCATCACAGACAGTAAGATATCATGGGCCTTCCAATACACACTTTTAAACAAATTATATATCCATGTAACAATACTGTAATTGTACCTTCCAAATCTATAAAAACAATTATAAAGCAAAACTCAAATTACTAGGAACTATTGATTTGGTCACCTATATATAAGCCTTTAAATTTTACTGAAAGGTAGTGTATTTATAAAAAATAATCTTTTTGAATAGATTGACTTTGAGCTCTTAATTTTTAAGGGTTAGACATGTGTTTCAGGATTGTCATTTATATTACATTGGAGCAAAATTTATAATCCCAGAAAAACGTTTTTTCTGTACTTCAAGATCTCTTTCTTTCTTTATTTTGTATTCATTCATTCAACAAGTTTTTTGGTGCTGATTTAGTACTTGTTATTTTACTCAGGAAAAATTCTCTCTAAGCAATTTAAAGCCCATAAGGTAAAACTTAGCCACAGAGATATACTGTTAATTTTTTTTCTTTCTTTGGCTGCATAATTCTAGTTTCTTCTCCTCTTCAAATATTTCAAATTCAAGATGAGGTTGGGCGTCTGATATTAAATACTTGAGTGAAATATATTGCTCCAACATCTACTACTGTCCATCTTTATATCGAAAATTTAATGTCAAACTTGAGACAGTTTTGAAGGTGGATGAAAGGACAGGACCTTTGAACTTGATATTTGACATTTAAATATTATTTTTGGCCTTGCCAGTGTGGACATGCTTCATGAACATTAAATACTAGTGATAATGAGTAAAATGAATAATATGAACTAAGGTAAAGATGCAACCAGAAGCTGTCTTACATGGCTGCAGTAGCTGTCAGTCTTAAGGAATAAAAACTATGAAAATAGAAAGAATAAGTGAAAGGTTAAGACAGAAAAAATTTAAAGTAGGGAAAGAGATGCAACTTAGATAAGGGAAACAGAAAAAGAAATTCTGGTCTTTTTTTCTGTATTTGACACCCCAAAAGAAAACAGACAGTAGGAAAAAGTGCTATTAGCTTCTGTTCTGGAAGCAGGAACATAAAATAGCAATTATATTCTAGATCTTTGAAATCACTGTTATTCTGTATTTACCAGTATTAATTTATTATTATTTTTATTTTCTCTTTCAACTGATCTATAAAGTTTGTCATTTATGGGTGAATGTTTTAGATTTTTAAGTGATTGTGAACTTCCAAATTGTTGAAATGTACAAATGTAAATTTCAAAATACTGTACTGTATTAAAGTTATATACGGCTATATATATTCACTCTTTTTATGTGCAGTAATACAAGTTTTGACAGGTACTTTGAGTCATGTGACTACTGTGATAATCAAGATCCAGAACTTTCTCCAACCCGAAAAGTTCCCTCATGTTTTCTTGGTAGTTAGTCTGTCCCATTAGTCCCTGGCAATTACCAACCTGTTTTTACCCTATCATTTAACCTCTTCTAGAACAACATCAGATGAATAGATTTATACATTGTGTGCAGCCTGAGGGTGAGCCCTGGACCTGTGTTTAAGTGGTTAAGCACCCTTCAAACTGAGCATTGGTTTGCTGCTAGGTTTGTTTGCCACACTTCTGTAAACTTGTCTGTTAAGGAAACAAGTAGCCTAAATGGATTCCGACACTTCAGGACTCAGGGCGTAGCAGGCAGCATTAACTTTGCCTCTGTTCCCTTCCCACCAAGTTGTAGAGACACTATCTGTAGCTTCTAGGGCTGATTATAGTACAGACATCCTGAGAAAGATTGTCTAGGGAGTGTAGAGGTGCCATGGACAAATGTCACGTAACATTGTCTGGAGTCAAACACAAATTACGGGCTCATCTTCTTCAGCTCTCTTCTTTCTCATCAAGATGTTCACCTCACTCTCTGGTTTTCCTTTCCCCCCATGTTTTCCAGCTATAAAGAGGGTTTCTCCTGGAGATTCTGCTGTTCTTGTTGCTGTGTGGTTCCACTTGACTGGGGTCACCTCTGGGGTGCAGGGTGAGAGAAAAGCAAAAGGAAACAAGTATCTGGATATCCCTGTGGACACTTCTGGGATCACCAGCCTGCCTAATGTACAACGTGATTCTATATTCACATTCATGAAAAGATTAACTCAAGCTAAATAACATATCTATCACCTTACATACTTTTTTCTGTGATAAGAACATTTACAGTCTACTCTCTTAGCTATTTTCAATTATGCTATGCATTATTATTAACTATATTCACCATTCTGTACAGTAAGTCTCTGGAACCATTTATCCTAGGTAAAACTTTATACTCTTTGACCAACTTCTCTCCAGCTTCCTGCTACACCACCCCCACCCCACCCCCACCTAGCCCTTGCCCCTGGTAACCACTGTTCTGTTCTTTGCTTCCTTGAGTTCAGCTTTTGTAGATTCCACATCCAAGTGATATTACATGACATGCCCCTGGCTTATTTGATGATATAGTATCTTCTAGTTTCTTCCATGTTGTTGCAAATAACAGGATCTCTTTCTTTAAGACGGAATAGTGATCTGTTGCTATATATACCATATTTTCTTTTTCCATTCATTCTTCTATGGACACGTAGGTTAATCCTCCACTTGACTAGGTTAATAACGCCTCAGTGAACATGAATGGACAGCTGTCTCTTGGACATACTAACTTCATTTCCTTTCTAGATGTATCTAAAAGTAGGATTTTTAGATCATATGGAAGTTCATTAGATCATTTTTACTAATTTACATTCCTACCAACAGGAAACAAGGGTTCCCTTTTCTCCACACCCTGGCCAACATTTCCCTTTTAGCCATTCTAACAGGTATGAGGTCATATCTCATTGTGGTTTTAATTTGCATTTCACTGATGAGTAGTGATGTTGAGTGACACTGTTGTTTTCAGTATTCTCAAATAATTGATCTTTGTATTTTGTCCATAGTTTAAGTTGTAATTAGTAGGAGAGATAAATGGTAATGTGCTACTCCATCTTGTTTGTTACTGGAAGTCTACACAAATTGTTTTTTAAGTGATTTATATGTGTTTTATTTTACAGAAGGTTCTAGAAAACTATGGGTTTTCTTTTTGTTTGTTTTATAATATGAATTATTTCAAACATGAAGAAATATATAAAATAAGATAATATATACCCATTTTGTAGCTAATTTTTATTTTTTCTATTATTTTACTATTCTTCCTAAAGTAAGAATTGAAGAATTGTGTCTGAACTTGAAGCCCTCCTTGATTCTATGCCTTTTTCTGGTCCCAGTGTTACCTACTTCTCTCATTTATCTTTCCTTGAATTTTTGTGCTATTATTGTGTAATGCTATCTTATGTGTATTAGCTATAGAAAATATGTGTAAAAGTTTAGCATTTGGTGTGTGTTTAAAATTTTTTATAAAAATTTGCTATAATACACTTATTATTTATACCCATTATTTTTTAATATTTTATTTGCTCACATTGATAGTGTAGCTCTGATTTATTAATTTAATTTGTTTTTTGTTTTGTTTGTTTGTTTTTTATGTTTGAAACAGTCTCAAGCTGTTGCCCTGGGTAGAGTGCCATGGCATCATAGCTCATAGCAACCTCAAACTCTTGGGCTCAAGTGATACTCTTGCCTCAGATTTTCTATTCTTAGTAGAGACAGGGTCTCGCTTTTGCTCAGACAGATCTTGAACTCCTGAGCTCAAGCAATCCACCCGACTTTGCCTCCCAGAGTGCTAGGATTACAGGTGTGAGCCATTGCGCCTGGCCTGGTTTATTTATTTTAAATTGGTTTGTACTTATAAATATTTTTAAAAATTATGTATATAAGAGAATTCATACATTTGCCTTTTAATTGATGTTTTGTTTGTTTTGCTTTTAATTTTCAATAACAAATAGTACGTAAAGAATATCCTTGTTAGATGTGAGTGAGCTATGTGTAATAGCTTCTCTTTTATTTTATATACCTGGAAGTAGAATAGCAAAGAGCAGGGGTCTGCCCCCCTTTAATTTTGTTAGATGTTACGAGTTGCTTTCTAATGTATTTGTACCAATCTATATTCCTACCAATGGCAAAAGAGTTTCCATTTCTTTATCATACTTCCTATTTTTTTTCCTTTCTGATAGATAGGATTTCAATCACATTACTAGATTAAGGTATGTTTTCTGATTACTAAAGAAATTGGACATCTTTTCCTATATGATGGCTCCTATGTTTTCTACTTCTGTGAATTACTAGATGTATTTGCTGTTTCAAGTGAGGATCATGGATCTATTTTTAGTCCCTTTTACTAAGTAAGAGGAAAGCCTTTTTTGTACCTGTCTAATCCCACCCACAGAGCACATGTAAGTACAGCTTTTTTTACAGAATCAGCTCTTTGTATCTTTCTTCTTTGAAGTTATTTATTTTGTTTCTGAGTCCAGCACAGTCTCTCCATTTTTTCTCTTTATATTTTACCTGCAGTTCCTATATGTTTGGGGCAGGAGTCATCTTTTAAAGAATGAATTTACTATTTAATCTTGACCTTTCATTTCCATGAATACGATAAATAAATTATGTATAAGTTGATTTGAGGCTTTATCTAAATTGACTTGGGATAAAAACACAAACATAAGTTCAATAAATTTGTGTTAAAAAACTGTAAAACTGTATTTATCAAAAAAGCGTCACAAACAGAATTTTAAAATTATTTGCTACGGATATGGCATACAGTCCATTTAACATGTACAGTGCATTTATTCTAATAAAAGCAAACTGTCTCTCTAGTAGAAAAATAGGCAAAGACAAAGAACTATTCATGAAAGAAAAACAAATGAATACAAAACATTGTGAAAAAGTATTTATGCCAACTATTCAAATAAATATAAATTTAAAAAAACCAATTATATCTTTGCTGATGAAATAGCTAAATATTAGAAAATAATAATTGCCATTGCTATTTGAGGTCTGAGGTCTGAGGGAGAGACTACTGTCATACTGTCGTGGTGGAAATGTAAATTGCTACAACTTTTCTGAATGACATTTGAGCAGCTCGAACCTGGAGCTGGGCCGTGTATCTGAACAGCCACTGGCTATGTTGGCTACTTAAACCTTTATTTCCTCAGTCTCATTAACCACATTTCAGATACTCAGCAGCCTCACATGGCCAGGGGCCACATATTACAGATAGCAGACACAGAACATTTCCATAATCACAGGATGTTTTATCGGGTATCTCTCATTTCTAGATATTTGTGTCCTTTTGAAAGAACCATATTTCTAGAAATGCATTATAAAAACGTAAGCAGTTTTTAAGGATATTCACCAAACCATTGAAAAACCAAAGTAAAAATTCTGAAATAATCCAAATGTGTACAAAAAGAACAGTGATTGTAAATTTATACTAAAGGTTATTTTGAAGCCTATAAAATACATTTTTGGATTAATGTTAATATGTTCACAGTATGCTGTTAAGTGAACAGAAGGGCCATAAAATAGTATGATTATAGATTTATAGCATGATTACAAATGTTTCAAAATATTTTAAAATTTATATTACACATGATAGTAGTACTGGTGAATTCTTTTTGTAATGTTTTCTGTCATGCCTAATAACAAAAAATCAAAAGTACATTGGTTTTGACTGTCATGAAGCCAGTAGTAATTGTGAGCAGTTTAGGCTGTTGGGTTTTTTGAAATTTAGTTAATTTTTTTTCCATTTAAGTATCATTGTATATACTTGTATGTATGCATGATATGTTTCTGTATGGATATGTATATGCTGAGGTTTGTTAGAAAACAGAATATAATCCAGAGGGTTCAAATGAGGAAATTTTTAAAAAATGAACTACTGATTAAAAGCACTGGCAAAAATAGGGGAAACAAAGTAGGGATGGTTAATTTCTCAGCACCACAGAGGGAAGTCATCACTATTGATCCCTCGAGATCAAGGGACAAGAGAGAGAAATGCTTCACCGGAATCGAGTATGTGGGGCCGCCTGGTAGAAGCCTTCATTATGAAGAGATGCAGCAACTGCCCCAAACAGCACCAACCAGAAAAGCAGTGGGAAAGAAATCAGACTGCTTTTCCTCCACCCTGAGATTCTCATACCACAATCTAAAATGAAGTCTGAGAAGTCCACCTCCCGGCATGCAGAACAGGGCCAACCAGGACAGAATAGACAGGGTTTGAGGGGGAGGCATGTTGACAAATAGAGAAAAACCAACCTGTGTGTGCATGAGTGTGTTCATTCAAATATATAACATGTGCATCTGAAGTATTTACCTGAGGTGTGATCCTTACATGTGTAAGCATGTGCCGTCTGTCTGTGAGAGACTGCAGCATTGCTGTAAACTCTCACACACACATGTGCACACATACAGGATTTTTAAATGTCAGTAATTTTAGGGGACTACTAAACTGTTTGAATCTAAGGATTCTGACCCTAGACAGAGGAACTCCAAAGAATACCCAGGGAACCTTCAGGAAATACTCATTTCAGGATTATGTGCTCTTGCCCACACAGGAGAAGGTACCCCGACCCCGAGTTTAACTGCCCCCCAGCTGAAGATCTTTAAGAGCAAGGGGTGTGTCTTTTACTTTCTTGTGCTTTCTAAATTAAGGATTAAGCAATTTCCCTTTGTTTTTCCTACTCTTCTATAATCAGATACTGAAATGAAGAAAACTATGAAGAGTTTTCTTTGAGCAGTAGGCAAGATTTCACATTTTATATTTAACAGGTGTGATGAAATATATTTCATCTGTGATGAAAAGCAGTTTTCTCACACTTTGATTTTTTGTTTGTGTCTTGTTAGAACTTGACAGAAATAGGAAGTGGGGGAAGAGAATTGTTACCTACATGTGTTTCATAAAGATGAGTAAAAAATTGTAATCCAAGTCTCTCTTTTTTTCTACAAACCTACTTTTATTTTACTTTGTAGTGCAAGTGTCCTCAAATTAGCGTAAAGAAAGTGATTATGATGCTTGTATGGTAGAGAATCTTACCCACCTTACCCTCAATTAAGATCTAGTTCAAAGGCTTTTATGTTGGGTTTTTTGTAGAATTGAGAAATAATCTTTATGATTTAATTTACTTAGTCTATTGATACTTGGTCAATGGACTTTTGAGGTAATAGCTCAAATCTATATGGTATTAACAATGTGTTGGTACAGTGGTCCTGTTGTGTTTGGTCAAATGTAGTGGGAGGCATCAGACTTTGCAGTGTTGTTTCATTTTGAAAGGTATTTTACATTTGTTTCAGTCAGACTTATTGAGGGATAATTTTTGCACAGAGAAATTAAAATAAATCCCTTTAAACATACCAGATCTGGTAAATTTAAACAAATTCATATAGTTGTATAAACACCACCACAGTCAAAGTATACAACAAGTCCATCACCTCTCCCCTCAATTCTCCCACACCCCTTTTTAGTCAACTCAGCCACTCAGTCCTTAGGAACTGATGGTCATGTACAAGTATTCATATATTAGAGTACATAGTAGTCTGTGCCCTTGCGACTTGGGCGTCTTTTATTGGTGTTCACCTATGCTGTTGCACGGAACAGTAATTGCTTCCTTTTATTATGAGTAACGTTCCTTGGTATGGTTATACCATAGTTTGTTCATTCATTTCCCAGTTGAGTTTTTGACGATTATGAATAAAACCACTGTAAACATAGCATTTATAGTATTTTGTGTGAGCATTAATTTTTCATTTCTCAGTTATACTTGGGAATGAGATTGGTGGCTTGTCCAGCATGTTGAACTTTATAACTGCCAAACTGTTTTCCAAATTGGCTGTACCATTTTGCAGTTCCACTAACAATGCATGAGAGTAATTCTAGTATCCTTATCAGTTCTTAGTTTTGTCTATTTTCAGCCATTCTCACAGGTATATGCAGTGGGATCTCACTGTGCTTTTATTTTGCATTCCCCTGAAAATGACTACAGATGACTAATGTCAACTCAGGTATCTGAGACTTGTCCTTTCTAGTTTCAATGGCCTGTCTTTAGCCCTCGGCCTATTCAAAACGTCTGCTACTGACACGTTGATTATGGTGGACTCAGTTGAGACAGCTGGCGTGGATTAAACCCAGCCTTCCACACAGCACCATGATCTCAGGTAGCGTTGCAAGATGGCAAAGATGGAGACTTGAAGGCCTCTTTGCACGGCATCAGTTCTTCTGCAATCTGTGGGTCAAAGTAAGTAAAAACGGTGTCTCAGAGTCAAGGTGAGGAAGAGACTCCACCTCTGGACAGGAGACACAGCAAGGCCACATTGATTAAGGTGGCTTGTCCTTAATCAAGGACAACAGTGGACTCATTTGAGACAGCTGACGTGCGTTAAACCCAGCCTTCCAAACAGCACCATGATCTCAGGCCACCTTTCAAAGGAATATTTATATTTGGATGCAGGAAGCGTGGGTATTGAACAGTCTGCTGCAGTTCTTAATTTTGACTGTCAGTTATCTCTTCTGAGTTTCCTTTCTGTCCCTCTTTTAATGTTTTATGTTCCTATTCCCTTAGCAGTAGCACAAGCTTTTGACTGATATTTATTATAATTGTCTCCAATGATCAGCACCTAGAATCCTGGGGCAACCCAGATTGCCTGATCTGAGAGGGAAATGTGTTGTCTCCATTCCTGTCCTCACACCTTTACTTCTGCTCCTGATCTCACGTCTCGATCCCTGATCCGTGGTGTTGTCATCTGTGTAATGATGTAAAGCAGGTTATAGTTTGTGTCTTTCCTCACCTCCCATATCCAGTGCTCATAAAGTCCTGCTGACTGTAAATCTTGAACATCTGCCCCTCTTACGTTTTACTGCAGACTTATTACTCAGGTTCCCATCATTCTCTCTGAGTATTATCTTCCTAATGTTTTTGAGCTATGAACATTAGTTTTTTTGGCACATATAAAATGAGTTTTTTCTTTAAAGAACACAAAATGCAAGTATGCAAAAATACAAAAGAAATTTAAAATTACCCATGAGCCTCAATCAGACTTACATACTATTTTTAAGCTTATCATGTATGTTTTTAAATTTTTCAATATGCATGTGGAATATAAAATATATTTTCACATTTTAAACATCTTAAGCATGTTTTTTAAATGTGTTGATGCTATAGGTATTGTTTTTAATCTGTTTCTTCAAATTATATAATCAGCTTTTTTGATGCATGGTATAGGAAATCCCCCTAAGATTTGTATAATGGGACAAAAACAAATATAACGAGATATTGAGAAAATGTTAAGTGTCAGCAGGGTGAATACAGCACAATGCATGCGCAGAGAAAGGAGGGCCTCTAATGCTAATGTCAGAGAAAAAGTGAGTTCAAGTCAGAAAGGATTAGTCATAAAATATAGTTTCTGGCAGTAAACCTACAGATCTGCACAGGCTCAGCACTGCTTCCTTTGTTTCCTTTTTTTTGACAAACCGCATATTTGTATCCAAAGCAATAGGACACTGGTAAAATGTCCATTGATTGTGGAAATCTAGTGTAAGTGGTGTTCCTAATTCCAGTGCTCCCTTCTCCATCCTGCCTTTCAGAGTTCAGAGTTCACTCTGAACTCTCCTGCTTCAGTTACTGTGCTCATGCCATTTTCATAGACCGTTGCCCCCTTGCCCTTTCCTCTTCTATTCAGCAAAGCCTGCTTTTCTGTGCAGCCACTCTTAGCGCCCAGTCACTGATCAACCTTTCTTTTCTGAGTTCTCAGCACTTCATTCCTAATGATAATGTCACCCTTATTTTATTGTATTTACTTATTGTGCAAATATCTGTGATTTGAGCTGCTTAAAGGTAGAGAATGTGTATTCATACATGACAGTGCTTTTATAGGTTTGCTAAAAATGCTGAGCAAATCAGATTAATATAGATAATGATTACACTACAGAAAACATTTACATAGATCAATACAACTCAGCTGGTTTTGTAATTAGATGTAAAGCATCTAGTTATGGAGAGTTTGTGAGTTGCTACTAAGCTTGCTTTTTATAGCAGGGGTAGTAGCAACATTGCCTTGGACTGATGGCAAGTTTCACATGAGCCAATAAAGTTTTACGTACCTATTTTCAGCCTATATCTGAAATCTTATTACTAATTTAGTCCTGTCATGAAGTACTTATCCACCCATCTTTTTATTCATTTGGTTAAAAGTAAAAGCTTTTTTTTAAATCAATAACTTTTATTTGTGAAATATGATTCTAGGAGGTCTTTCCAAAAGTTTGAGGCCTACGTGGTATCGTTGGGATGGCATTATCAGCAGTATGTGTAGAATTTGGTAATGGAGCAGTTTGTTCAAAGAGATCTATTTTGTCTTGATAGGACAATAAATGAATGTAGAGGTGTCACTGAAAATAATTGCTAGTTACAATTTTGTTTAAATTTTGAAGGGTTTCTTTTTTAGTTTGTTCTGTATTTGCCAAAAAGGAAAAACAACAAAAATATGTGTAATAGTTGCAAAAATCTTTGAGAACATGATGAATAATGCAATAAAAATAAACCAATATTAAAGTAAGACCTGACAAACTCAAAATGACAAAAGCAAGGGACATTTGAAGTAAAAATTCTCCTTACAGTCTCACCTCCTTTCCCGCCCTGAGTGTGTGCAGTGGAGTTATCTGTTGTTAAAAGAGTGATGGAGTGCTAAATGCATTTTGACTTTAGTGTTATCTTTGTTTTTAAAGTTTTCATTTTAAATGCTGATTTTTTTTTAAAAGACATTTTGTTCTAAGTATTTCTCAAGGTGTTAAGTGAATGTATGGTGTTAGTGTCTGCAGAAATAATGTCAGACTCAGTTTGGTTATAGGAAAAAGTTGGTTTTGTGTTTGATGGTTAACATGCATCTTGAATTGTGCATATATCATTTCATAAGCGCCATAATTCTAAAACAGAAAGGCAGCATTTTTATTAAAGCAACATCTGTTAGCCCCTTATAGTCATCATGGTAGTGTCATTTCCATTTATGAGTTTTTGTTATTCTGTGCTTTTAAAACTGTGCTGTATCTATTTCTTTTGTAGTAGAACTTGAAATACTAGTTCTTGGTATCAAATAAAGTTGACTTTTAGATAAATTTAAGTGGTTAAAATATAGACAGAGAAGAAAATGCTTGTCTTTTCTTAAATATTACTTGGAGGTAGTATATTCATCCTTTCATTAATGCCGCATTAAGTGCATGCCCATGAGATGACAGCTTCTTTTGTTTGTTACAAAAATAAATTTAGTTTTCTTATTCTATTTTATTTTTTTAATTTAGGTTAATGTGAGGGTACAAACAACTAGGTTACAATGTTTGCATTTCTTAAGTCAAGTCCCTCATGTAGTTGTACGGATAATTAAGATGTAATCTCTTTCCTCAAGGAGTTCCCAGTCTTCCAGGGGAGCGGGGCAGGTAAACAGATAATCCAGGTGACAGGTAATGTAAGCATGAACTGAACGGTGGAAACCCGAGGGTAGGACAAACACCACAAGCCTGGGGAAGCAGGAGACACCACTGTAATACAGTACTTCAGAATGAAATGGGATCACGAGGAACACATTTTTAAGCAAAAATGTGCTTTCTTTACTGTAAAGTAAGCCTTCTTTTTGAGTGAGTTGCTATCATTTAGAAATTGGCTTCTTCCTCCATTGTCAACATTGTGTCCATTTTTCTACCTCCAGATCCCCTTCCCTACTCCCAAGTAGCCCCCCCTCTCCCCCCAAAAGTCTTTCCTCTTTGAACCACAAGTGCTGGGCTGTGTCTGAGATCTGTCTTCTGCGGCTCGGGTGCCCCTGCATATCTTCATTGTCTTCACTCCATGTGGGGACTGGGCCACATTCCGTTTAAGGATCACTGTTAGAGAGCAAAGAGGCACCAGGAGCTGAAAATGGCCTTTCCTGGGATTTCCCTGTATATCTGGCCTAAATTGTCCACTTCTTCAGTGACCAGAGAAAATAATTACAAGTTTCAGTCATATTTCTGTCAGTATGTGTTTCATAGGATTTTTGTACACACAGAGTGGCCTGCAAGGGGAGCATACAATAAAACCACTGAAAATTTTGGACCACTCCATCCACCCCCATTCTATAGCCTGATAATAAGCTTGAAAATGACAAGGCCAGGTCATTCTTCTCCTAGAAGAATAGCTTCTCAAGAACTCCACATGGTCTTCATTGATTAAAAATTCTGAGAATGAATAACAACAGAATGATTTAGCAATTGCTGTAAGGGAAGGTAAAGTTGCAAAGTGTGTAGAAAATGGATTTCACTTTAACTAAGGACAACTTTAATCCATAGACTTAGATTCTATTTTGATGCTTCTGATTATGTCAGACCATAATCAAGACTAAAAAACCATTGATAAAGCAATGACCCCAAATATAAATCAAATGACTTAATTGTGGGCCACTTGTTTCAAATAAAACGCTGTAAAACAAAAGCAAAACTTTGAAATGTGTACTTATATTCCTAGTTAATGTTTAAAGCCTACTTATTACTTATTTTTTTTTAAAAAAAAACCTTTCCATAATATTATCCTAGATGTTTACCATGTGCTGTGGGTTGAACTGTGTTCCTCCCAAATTTACCTATTGAAACCTTAACCACTAACCTAACTGTATTTGGAGGTAGGGTTTTACAAGGTAATTAAGGTTAAATGAGGTCATGGGGGGCCATCCCCCAATCTGATGGTATTGATTGCCCTGCAAGAAAATAAAGAGAGAGATTTCTCTTTTTACATGTGCGCACTCCTAGGAAAGGCCCTGTAAGGACACGGAGAAGGCAATACTGTACAATCTAATAAAAGACCCTTCAGGGAAGCCACATCAGCCAGAAACTTTATCTTGGAGTTCCCAGCCTCCAAAACATGACAAAATAAATTTGTATTATTTAAACCACTCAATCCATGATATTTTGTCAGCACAGTTAAAACAGACTAATATACCATGTAATAAAAATGCTATTTTCTTATTTCTCTTACATAGTTATTTTAGGAATTTTTGTGTTATATGCCTTTTGCTTAAATGAGACAGTTATTCTATGATGACCTTCAAGGTATGAACTTAAGAAGATTCCAGAGCCAATAAGTGACATGGAAAGAAAAATTCCTAGATTTATTCAAATTTGTCAAAAAGATATGTTATAATATAATTTGCAAGTCCAAAAATTGTTACAAAAACAAAATAGTCATTAAAGAATTTTAAGGTATCTTGTTATAAATTTTAAACACAAAGAATATTGTTCTAAGAATCATTTGGATTATTTTGTTGTGAACCAAAATATTAGATATGCCCCCTGTTTATTATTTCTAAAGGAATATACAAAGGATGCAGTGAGAGTTTCATACCTGACACATAAGGCTTGTGTACGAGGTCTGCCGTCTTGGGAAGTGCTCTCCTTGGGAAGCTATGCACCCACCAGTAGCGCTTCATCCAGCCTTCAAAGGGATTATGGAACTGTTTTTCTGGAATGGTCATCAGAGCAGGTGTCCTATGAGGTCTGGCAGTTAAGTTTGTGAATTCATCCTAGGAAATGGGCCTCGTACCTCCTTGCTGAATATCACATGGTCAGCTTCCGAGCACTCCCCTGGGCAGCCGGGCAGCCATAGTGCAGGTCAGCAGTGAGAATGCAGCAGTTTTTCTAGGATGACTTCCCGAGCTTAGTGGTCCAACCTGATATTCACACACATTCTGTTATTCATTTTTGAACCTATTGTCTTAGAATAATAAAACTTATTTGCATATAATTTTAATTTTTAAAATTTGAGTCCAAATACAAATAAAATCTATTTAGCTTATGTTTTTGTTAACCAGTCTTGGAGGATTTGTCTTGATTTGTCTTCTTATAATTGGTTTTTTAAAGATTTGGGACTGATAACAAATCAATAATTCAGTCTGACTTTAATTTGAAGTAAAATAATTGGTACTTCACCATTGGGATTATGCATGCAGGGAACTTTGGATAACCAAGGTTTTTGCATCCTCTTTTAATTAACTTGTCTTTTTGCAATTTTATGTATAGTTTGTTGGTAAAAAACACAAGATTTTAGTATCAAAGTATCACCCACAATAGTGTAGATGTGTAGAATCGTTAAATTACTTTACAACTCTGAGCTTCCATTTCCTCATGTATAAATTGGAATTATGATTTTACGATGTGGTGGGGTTGTGTAGGTTTCAATGGAATCATATGCAATCCAATAAATCATATGTATGTAAACATTACAGTTGGGCATATAGTAATCATCTAAAATATAGCCATGGTAGCATTTCCTATAACATTGTTAAGGATTCATCATATTCTAGGAGCAAAGTAGGAACTTTTAGAAAGGTCTTAAGTAATGAAGTTGCATTTCTCCCACATTGTTTTCTGGGTAGTTTTTCCTGCCCTTGGTTGGACAAATAATGGGGAAACTATAAAACAGTATGAACCCTGATTGTTGCGGACGATACTGTTGTTGAGCCATGGAACTTTGACAGTTTGCTTACCTAACATGAAAGAGCTGGAATTGTCAAAGCTGGACACTGAAATGCTCAAATAATTAAAAATTCAAAAGATGAAAGCAGCATTTGTAAACTAAGTGTACTTTGCAATTATGCTTTAAAAATCAGTAATACTGTTTTATAGCCATGAACACTTTAGCATAAGTTTGACTCATGTCTCTGGTCTCTACAGTTCTAGAAATAAGAGGAAAATTTCTATATGTAAATCTTTCCAGGACCAACTTAAAAGAGAAATGAGCAAACAGCACCCCTTTCGTTATTTGTGGTATAGTAAAGAGAATGATATCCCTTCCCATCATTAATTTGTAGATGAGGGGAGGAAACAATGAATTGTTTCCCTACAGTTTGCTTCTTTAGGACTTGGAGTTTTGCAGTTACTAAAGTTGGCCTACTCAAAATCTTTTCGATGTATAGAACTTGGTCTATGAGAAAAGATTAATTATGCTTTATCCAGCTGTTATATCCACTCATGAATTTTTGGTTCAGACTTTGTTCCCTAGCTCTGCTTATGACTTGATGTTTTTGTAGCTAGAAGTTCCAAGTAGAAATTGCCCTGTGGCTCTCATAAACACGCTAAAGCAACCTCAAGATGAGTGTTTTGCCACTTCATCAAGCTAAAACCTTGTACTGATGAATTTTTTTTGTTTAATTGTTTAAGAGCTGTGGCAAAATAATTGTTTCTATAGTTCTGGCATTTTTTTTCTTAGGAACTCATGATTAGGTGCTAGGTAAGATGGTCCTGTTTGATTGAGGACTAATCTGAATGAAATGAGATTTTTAACTCTCCATGCATAAGTAACCAGGAATTAAGTAACCATTTATTTTAAATGGTTTGCTTCATATGAAGTGGAATAATTTTAGTGTAACTACTTTACATATATCTTGTCACAAATGATAAAATACTTCACACCCACCTCATCAGATCAAAAAGATGTATGTGTATCTTGCTGTACTCAGCGTTATCTTATTATCATTTAATTAACAAACTTGGTTTTTAGCATGTTGCAGGAACTCAGTCAACTTTAAACGTTTACTAATTGCAGGCCTTTTACATTTTCTTTGACCTGATTAAGCATAAGATCAGGGCCTATAATGTTGGATTCCTGTGTGAAATCTTCCTAGATCCTCCTTTTAGATTTAAAAAACAGGCACTTTTATATTTAAAAAATGCACAGTATAGGAATATTTTTAACATAATTATCAAGTCATTTATTGAATTTTTAAAATCACAAATGGAAATTGCTTTCAAATTTTAGTATTTAACAACATTTATTAAATTCTGATTTGTTAGAGGGATATTTTGAATATTCTGAATATTAGAATATTAATAGTTTCCTTCACACATAAAAGTAAATTTCTTATTGGCCAGTTTTTTCTTACCTACTAGCCTTTATTTTATAATGAAAGATCCTCAGTGTTTACATTAACATTTTGTAAAATTACTAAGGCTTTAGGATTAATAACACATATTCCATCTCATTACTCTAAAGTAGTTAACTTTTTACTGATCTATGTTTTACACAAGTAAGATTAATTTAAATGTGAATAACTAGTTTTCTTAGATTCAGAAGATATTTCTGACACATGACCTTGTAAAATATATGCAATCTTTTTCTCAAAGTTGTATTTTCACGTTAAATTCCTGTAAGAAGTATAATCTAACATATATTTATTAAATAGTGTATATTATACATTGCAAGACAAAGGCCATATACGTATCCAGCTTACCTTTTAGAGGTAGGAGATAGAGAAAAGTAATTTATAATATAATTATTAATATAATTTATAATACAGTTAATGATTTATGATATAATTTTTTGTTGATAATATAAAAAGGCAACAAGGAGAATGATACTGACTGTAAACTCAGAAGGAGGAGCTTCTGCTCTGGCTCCACTTTGGCACCATGTGGGCTGCACCTGCCTGCAGCTGAGAAGTACACAGCACTCAGGACGTGTACTGTGTGCAGTTTGTACGTTCCACTTCAGATCTCTGGGACTTCACTTTCTTCTCTCCTTCTGCAGCTCTGAGCTCACTTCTGTAGCCTGCCCAAGCCTGTGACACAGGTCCGTGCTCTCAAGAGCAGACTTCTACAAGGGGCCAGCAGTAAGTTTGAGAAATGCGGCTTGGATATGTAAGAATTGTCCAAAGATGGCACATGCTATACTCCTTGAGAAGCAGGATGGAACTAGGATTGTGAAGGCAGGAGGGCAAGCCTGGAATGTGGGTCCTGGACAGACGTTTTCTGTGCTGCCATGTTCTACTACAGATAGTGTTATTACCTTGTGAAGGTCACTTTAGACTTGATGGTCAGATAATGTTTATATGAGGCGATAAAATTGGAGTCAAAGACCTAGAACATGAATAAGGGTTTCGTATTCAAAGAGCTTGTGAAGGCAAACAGATTTCAAGTCCAAGGTATTCTAGGTATTCAGGCAATGTAACTAAGTATAAAATGTGTAAAGATTCAAACTCAATAATACAAATGCTTAGTCTGCATAAAGAATAAAAAGAGGCTCTCAAAGAGGAAGTAAGATAAGAACTAAGACCTGCAGGAACCAGATGATGCTGTGGAAAAGAGTGGATTTTATTCTGAGCCCAATGGGACACTGTTGGTCGGTAGTGTTTTTGTTGTTGTTGTTTGTTTTATTGTTGGGGATTCATGGAGGGTACAAAGAACCAGATTACATTGATTGCATTTGTTAAGTAAAGTCCCTGTTATAATTGAGTCCTGCCCCTAAAAGGTGTGTCACACACCACGACCCCTCCACCCCCCTCTCTCCTTTCCTCTCTCTGCTCTTCCCTTCCCCTACCCCTGGACTATAATTTTTGTTTGTTTTTAGAGATAAGCTCTTGCTCTGGTGGAGGGCAGTGGTGCGGTCAACGCTGTTTGCAACCTTGAACTCCTAGGCTCAAATGGTCCGAGGAGTTGGGACCATGCCTGCCTTGTTGGAGGGTTTTCATAAGAGATTGGAATGTTCTTGTATAAGTTCATTTTACAAAAATCACAATTCTTTTTCATGTTTAGAATATAGTTAAGGGGAAGATGGAAGGAGGAAGTCTATACTTTGCTCTCATTTTAATGAACAGTTGTGTCACTCACATTGTTTGTTAAACTTAATTCATCAGTAAAAGGGATAAAAGGGACATAGTATTTATGAATGAATAATAAGATGTTTCTTATAAGAATTTGATAGATCAAATTGAACCTGAATTTTTTTTTCCAGCTGGCTATTTTTAGATCCTCAGTTACTAGGACCTGGAAGGGTCTGTATCAGCAATTTTTCACTATGTAGCTGCCATGCTTCCAGGCTTGGAGGGCATGATTGTTGGTGCTGAGAGCTTTAGTCAAGAAAAATGAAACATTCTAGCATTGAGATGAATGAAAGTGAGGTAGAAAATATTAGTATATGTACAGAAAGTTTATTATACAGACTTTTATCTAATTAATAGTATCCTATAAGTAAATTCTTTATATAAGAATTTATGTACTTATAAATTCAATTTCAATTGAGTAAATATGAATTAAAAACAATGACAATTAAAATACTTTCTTGAATAACAGGATAAAAGTAAGTGCTACATACACAGAGCTATTTTATGTAGCTTGCGTGTGATGAAACATTTTCTAAGGTGATGTGTTTCCTACATAAGAACCATTTGGGAGGATTATTTAGAATTAATTTGTAGAACATTTAAACAAATATTCAATTACTAAATGCTTCTCAAATGGATTCCAATAAGATTATTTTCCCTTTAAAGTAATCTTGATAAATTTAATGACAAAGTGGATCAAATTTTGGATAGTCCTTGGATTCCAAAAATATGCTGTGGCTGAGATCCTGAGCAGAGCAGATGTGCTGAGCAGACTGAGCAGGTAATGAAGCAGGCTGACTGAAACCTGTGTGTGGAAGTGCAGAGAGCAATTGTTTGCCAGCATGAATAGCAGAAAAATTATAATCTCTGAGAATCATTTCATATTATGTATTGTGACATCTTGTTAATTATTCCTTATAAGTATGGTATTTTGGTCTTGTGCATTCAAAATAAAAGCTTCAAAATACCATGTTGTCAGTATGTTCAAAAATTTATCTGCTTCAGGTATTAAATCTTTGTACTAACAGAGATTGTTTTAAAGTCCATATTTAAATTTCACCTTTTTAAAAAGCCGTAATATTACACTGGATGCTTACTACCATAATTGGATCATGGGGTGGACAAAACTTACATTTCTAGTATTTCTCATAACTAAATTCTTGGGTTATAGCTACATTACATTGGCTTTTGCTTAGAAATGTATTGTATTACTGTATTAGTGAGTTGTCCTATATCCATTTGGGGTAGAAGTACTTACCAAAACAATGATTTAAAAATGAAAATGTTGAATTAAAAATATAATTTCTTCACTCATTATGGAAGAAGGGACTCTTTTCATTTGAATTTTGAATGTTGAGAAGATATATAGTGGTAGAATAAGATCATTCCTTAGTATTCTTAGAAGGATTTTCTTTAGGTATGCTTTCTTCCTGCGAATGAATATGAAGCGAAGTGAAATATTAATTTAAGTCACACTCTGGCTTACCTGCTTGGGACTGAATTTCAAATATGTCCTTATACCCTATAAAACTTTTTGAAAGGATAACTTTAGGAAGACATGTACAGTCATCCCAAAGAGATTTGGCAGGGGGTGACTGGCCTAGTAAGGAATGGCCATCTGCACCGTGTGGCAGTCGACCAAGCCCCGAGATTAGTCCCTGCAGCCTGGGCAGACGCGGCTGGTTGTCTGAAGACAGGTGAACAAAGGAGGTGCCGCTTCTCTGTTTGCTTTATTTAAAATGGCTACATTTTTTAGGCAAAATTAATTCTGAGATTTAGGTTTTAACATTTTTTTTTAATTTTGGTTTTAACATTTTTAAGTTGTAACTAGGTTTTATTTCCATTATTTGTATCACTTATACCTATTTTATACCTACTTGTATAAAAATGTAAGATTTATAAAAACATGTTTTTTCATGAAAGTAGAAGATAATATGTTGAAACCTTATTTAATTTTATTGATACCTAATTTTTAAATGATATCTTTATATTTTATAGAAAATTTGGTATAGATTTACTGTGGGGAAATGGAATATTTGTCATTTATCTAGTGGAAATAACTGGTCTGAAGATTGGACTATGAGTCATTTTTTAAGGTTACAGATTCTGTAAAGGTTATACAAAATTACTTCATGATTCTGCCAGCTATATAAAGAGATTTTACTTGATTTCAATCCTTCAAAGTTTTATTGTGATTCTGTTTTTCCCACCCAATAATTATAAATGTGCAAAATTACAATAAATCCAATGAATGAAGAGCAATCTATAATCAATTTGTATAGCTGTCATTTCAAACAAAGTACATCAATCATAAGTAAAAATTTGCATTAGAACTAGAACTTTAAACTTGAAATAGAATGTATAAACTATTATGTTTCAATTAATTAAAATGGAAAATTACCATAATATCTGAACTTGAGTCATATGCACTGCTTTAAATAAATTACCTTATATTAAGATATTATATAATTAGTTAGGAAAGACACAAGCTTCCGAGTCAGACAGCTGTGGGTTCAGACACTGTTTTTGCCATTTACTGCCAGAGTCACCTGTTTCTCACAGCCTCAAAGCTCTGTCTTGATGGTCCCACCACCACCTGCTAGTTCACTGATTCACTGGGAAGACTCATGTTAACATAACATTATATTTAAGGCTAAGATTTATTATAGTGCAAAGGATTTTTGCAGGAGCAGTGAAGCCTAGGTCAAAAAGACATTCATGCCCTTTTTTGCAGAAATTGTATGGGCATGTCTTTCTGTCTATACATATCAGGGGAATGTGTGATGTCATTGCTCAGGAAATCCTGTTTGCATTTTGGAGTCCAAAGTTCTTACAGAAAGCTGAAACTATGCCTGCTACATGACCAGCCATGGTGAGGACCCCAAACCAGGTGCATTGCATGAATTGTCATGCTCGCTTTAAACATGCTAACAACCTAGTTTATCTTGACTCTCCACTTCAGGCATGTGGGCTAACATTACTAAGTAACTTTTGAATACTCCAAGAGTTTAGTTCTCGATTTCACCAAGCTTTACTGAGACCTGTAAACATAAACAGAAACTGCGTGAAACAGGCCTACTGTGCTGACACTTCCCTCACAGCGTTATTGTGAAGGTTAAACAAGATCAGACTATTCTAAAAACCATGTCATTATGTCTTTCCTATCCTAATTAACCTCACCGTCTCAGATGTCTGCTGAATTGGAGTTTCTCGGGTATACGAAATAATTCACTGGGGCACAAGGAGAGAATATTAGAACTCTGTTTCTTAGATTTGCTTTTGGGCACATCTTTGAGATTTCCCTTGTCTGAGAATGTCTTTATTTTCTATTCATTCTTGCACGATAGTTTTATCACACTTAGTATTTGCAGTTGACAGTTCTTTTGTTTCAACACTTGAAAAATATTGTGCCACTTCCTTCTGAACTCTGTGGCTTCAGAGGGGAAATTGGCTGTCATTTGAAGTGATGTTCCCCTAGATGTAACGTGTCATTTCTCTCTGGCTGCTTTCAAGTCTTTTTGTTTTTCATCGTCAGACTTTGATGGTGACGTGTTTGAGGATCTGTCAGCTTCTTACATTTGTGGGTCTGTGTCTGTCACGGAATTTGCTGAGTCTTTATTCCTTTGACTATCTTTCATCTCTCCTCTTTCTCTTCTCATGCTAGCTCTGATGATACAAATATATGATCTTTTATTATTGCCCCACGAGTTTCTAAGGCTCTATTCATTTCCCCCCGATGTATTTTCTCTGTGTTGTTCACATGGATAAACTCCATTGATCTGTCCTCAAGTTCACTGAATCTCTCTTATCTTCACTGAGTTGATTAATTTCTGTTTGGTATTTTTTATCTATAACTTTTTGGTTTTTGTAACTTTTATTCCTGTGGCTGAAATAATCTGCGTTTTTGTTTTTTTGTTTTTTTCCCAAGGGAATTTGTAAGTGATTATTGTGTATTTTTGTGGCTCCTTTAAAATCCCCCATAATTATAGCATCTGATTCATCTCAGTGCTGGTTGTCTGTTCTCATTCAGACTGTGATTTTCCTAGTCTTGATATAAGAGATGATTTTTTATTGTACCTTAAACACTTAACTCTGTTATGTTAGGAGACTCTGAGTCCTATTTAAATCTTTTATTTTTGCTTTCAGTCACCTTATTTAGACTTAACATGCAAGTTCTGGTCTATTTTAATAGGCTGTGATTTTAATGACAAGGTAATTTTTTGTCTTTGTGGTGTTACTTTGTTTTGCTGGTTTATCTGGTGCCACTGGGATTCCAACTTGCCCCTTTTAGTACCGATGGAGGAGTTTTCCCAGCCTAGGCTGCCAGATGTTTCACAGGGAAGGATGCCTTTGTTGTTTGGTTGAATTGCCCTGCCTCTAGGGACAGAGAACACTCACTGGGCTGGATGCTTATTGTGGTGGCACGGTCTCTATCAACCAGCCATGCCACCCTATTGTCTCTGACAAGGGATAGGAGTCTCAGGTCCATGGGGACAGAGGCTTCCCAGGTTGGGCTGTATTTTATGGTAGTGTTTCCCTTGCCAGTGCAGCCCAGTGGCTTGGGGAGTGAGGTATCAGCCCACAGGCATGGGGAGGCTTCTTAGGCTTAGTTGCTTGTTGGGTTGGGTTCTTCTTGCTGGTGCTTCTTGGCTATCCCAGTGTTTCTCGGCAGAGCAGGATAGTCTTAGGCCAGTTGGGAAAGAGAGCAACACCCTTAGCTGCTAATTGCTAGCTGGGCTCCTGGTCAGTCCCCCTGCAGGTGTGCTGGGCTCGCAGCATGTGGTTGAGGGCTCCCCTTTCCTCCCAGGCAGGAATAAGCCCCTGTGGATGCTTTCTGTTGTGAGCTTGGGAGTCAAGCTGCTTCTGTGGTGGTGGGGGAGGGGGAGTGTGTGAATCATCCTGCTGCTGTTCCATCCCCCATTTCTGGCGTCTCCCACTGGTTTGCCTTCCTCATACCATCTCTGAGAGTTGGTTGCCTCTTGCATTATTTCCACGGTTTATATTTGTAATTCTCTTCTGTGGAAAGGAAGAGGGAGAATTATGTTTACACAGCTTATCCAGTGACTATCATTTTAATTTTTGTTTTTGTAGATGCCAAATAATATATATTACATATTTATGTGAGAGAACAATGCTCATCCTTTTAAAATAATTTAAAAATTACACAATACAGAGTGTTTGAAGACCTCTGCTCTCTAAGGTTAAGTGAATACTTGATTGTTTGGCTAAGCGCTCCGTGGTCTGCTTAGAAAGTACGTCTCTGGGTTTTCACCTGACACTGCTCCCCTTTGAGAACTGTTTGCTTCTGCCATATTGTATCCTCTCTGCCTGAAGATTCCACTTACCTCTGTACTTTTCCCAAAGTTATTTTTTCCTTTCAGCATATCAGGATCAAATCCAGGTTCAAGGTTTTATCTTAAATACCACCTATTCCCTAAAGCTTATGACCTTTCTACCACAATATGGCTTCTTTTTCCTTTGAACTTTCTTATCATCTGTTACTTTACTCTTGCAACACTTGAAGTAACATTTTGAACAGAGTGCACTCTAAAAGAATTTAGGTTTAACTCATTTGTTTGCAGATGTTTACTTTGGTAGAGGAGCAATGCTAGCAGTGATATTTGGTCTCTTAAATTTATTTATAAGGTATCCAGTGTATGGATCATAACCTCCATTTTACAAAGACCTAATAGAATATGTCCCTATGCGCTGAGCTGTTCTGTTTATAATTCCGGGTTTGTATTGCCAGCCTCTCACCTTTGCCTCACATGTAGCGGTAACATTGAGTGCTGCAGGAGTGGTGGCTCCTGTGGCCTGTGGCTGAGACTGGTGCACGGTAGGCTGGGAGAAAGTTTGTTGGCAGTGAAATAGAAAAACGAGTAGTTTGGAGAGACATCAGAAGGGAGCTGTTATTGGTGGAATGATGCAGTCTCCATCCATAGGTACAAGAGACACAGCTATTCCTCCCCCAGCCCTCTCATTCACCCCTGCACATGGCCACACCCGCCCTGCGCCTCATTTCTCCGCCCAAAGCTTCCACGTAATACTGCCGTTTTCCTCCCAAGGGCCCAGGGAGCAGCATAGGTTATCTTCTTTCCACAGCCCCCAGATTGCAGACAACCTAAAGCAATAACTTCATAGTTTTCTTAACTGGGTAGCTTTTAGGAAGTAAATTTCTTCTGAGTAACGTCAGAAACCTTTCAGCCTCTTCCATGAAGTCTTTGTGACCATCTTGATAATGCTGACCACTCGCACCTCGGGTCCAGCCCTAGTCTATGCAGACTCCTCTCCTAGCCTGTACTCTTCCTACGCTTAAATTAAAGCCCTTGAGAACAAGAACCATGTTTAACTTATCCTTGCAATCATGTGTCTTTGAATTTCTAGCAGAGTCCAGCCCACACATGCTATATATACAGTAAGGTGTGTTTCGAGCTAAGCTCTATGCTGCCACTCGGCTTCCATTCCTTGCCCAGTGCACTATTTCACTGTTTTTGTTATCTTACAGTAAGTTGGCATTGTCTGGTCTATTCCAGGATTGCTTTTTGTATTCTTGTTTGTTATAATGTGCCTCAAAGTGATTTCTAGAACAGTATTTTCCTGATAGTGTCTTTTGTAGAGAGCCCATCTGTGTACACATATGGGCTGCACCCAAACTCGTCTTGACTGATGTCTTCAGGAGTCCTGCTTCCTCCTCCCAAGTATGATTATGTGGACATTTCACTGGCTTATTTTTATGGCAGTAGCAGGGTTGGTTTAACAGTATCTCAAGTTTATATTTCTACCTTTTATTCTTTTTACCAGTTAGCCAGTTAGCCATACTATTTTTTATTTGCTTTCTTTTCAGAAAAAGAATGAGAAAAAAAGATGAATCTCGAGTTAATTAATTTTATTTGCAATTCTGAGGCCTGAATGGGAAGGTGTTTGAGGCTGTAAGCTATAATGCATTTATTGAATAAACTTTGAAATTTCTATTAAACCAATTTGTGTAAGTTACATATGCTTTCTCCATGATAGTACTCATTGTGATACATTTGACTGTAAGGAAGATTGATATGTAAAAATTTTAATACAAGGAATGAGTTTGGAAATTACCTAATGGTTTAATTATAAATTTTAATCTCAGTTGTGCTTGAGAAATACTTTTTCTTTAATTTACTTTGTGAGGCATTTTAATTTTCTAAACATTTTATGTTTCAGCATCTCTTTTTACCTTTGTTCATATTAACTAGTTAACTTTTTTGTTTCGCAGTTTTTGGCTGGGGCTGGGCTTAAACCCACCACCTCCGGTTTATGGGGCCAGCGCCCTACTCCTTTAAGCCACAGGCGCCGCCCTAACTAGTTAACTTTTGAAAGTCACAGGTTTTTCTGAACCATAAGAAATAGGTTTTAGTAAGCAAATAGAATTTCTTAGTATTCTGCTAATGACAATGGTGCTAAAGCCGGGTTAACTGTTAAGAGAACTTCTAATTCTCTGTGTTGCTTTCTGTAAACTTTGATTCTTTTCACTTTGAATTCCTATCTAAAATGTTATAAATAACTCTGGCTAATTGAATTCATTTCTTACCACTTATTTTAGTAAAAATTATTCATATTTTCCTAAAAGTATACGATTTATAAAATTTACCACATTCATGAATATAATTTTATATTTGAAGCCAAATTCCATCATTCCTCTTAAGAGAATTAAATTATTTGAGATATTAGAATATTGAATTTAATTAGCAAATTTTACTTTGGAGGCAACTTTTAAGTGTCCTGAATATTTAAACAATTCAGTTTGAAACAATAATGCCTTCGGAAGATTTTTTTATGAGGTATTGAGACAATTTTTAGCATTTTCTGTAATTGTAGCTTTTACTTCATATATGCCAGAACTTTTAGCTATATATGTAGAAATATATATCAAGTATATTCTTATGAATTTTTTTAAAAAAATTTGAAAGCCATTTTATGCTCATAGTATTAAGTTTAGTTAAAGAGTATGGAACTCTGAAAACAGCATTACTGCTAGAGCGTGTTGGAGGACTTTGTTCTTCCAAATGATGAACTTCTATTAATTGAGGGTAAATTCCAGATGCATAGTTATGTGTCAAAAATGTCATACCTAGAAGTAGAGAACGCATAGGTATATACTATAAGATATTGTATAACAGGTTCAGGATGAGTTTAGTAAAAACAAACAAAAAAAACCTAAGTATTAAGTAAATTAAGATTTCTTTTTTTTGAGACACAGTTTCACTTTGTCGCCCTCAGTAGAATGCTGTAACATCATAGTTCACAGCAACTTCAAATTCTTGGGCTCAAGCAATTCTCTTGCCTCAACTTCTGAGTAGCTGGGATTATAGGCACCTGCCACAACACCCAGCTATTTTTAGAGATGGAGTCTTGCTCTGGCGCAGGCTAATCTTGAACCTGTGAGCTCAGGTAGTCCACCCACCTCTGCCTCCTAGGGTGCTAGGATTATAGGCATGAGCTACCATGCCTGGGCCAAGTAAATTAAGATTATTTTTAAACTCAAATGTTAATATTTATAAATTACATAAATATATGTTTAGCTTACCATCACTCATATTGTTATTATTTAGCTTCTTTAAATTAAAATTGCCCATTGCTGCTTTTCTTTATTAAACTAGATATAATTGGTGTTACCTTTGAAATTTATACAGCTCGCTCTCTGAGTAGTTTGGCCCCACCACACAAATATGTGAGAGGCCTGGAGTAAAGGTAGAAAGGGAAGAGAAATTTATACCCTGCGAAGACAGGATTTGGTAAGAACAAGAGGGACAGGAAGGTCTGTTGAAGAAAGTTAAATTAGGACTCTGAGTCTTCAGAAAGATCAGGATACATACTTGATAAAGGGCCATCAGTACCCTATTCATCTCCTCTGGGCCTTTCAGTGTACTCTGGCCAGCTTCCCATTGGAGGTATCTTCACCTTTGGCCTTTTTTACTAGGTCCACAGAAAGCTTCCCTGCCCATACCTGCCCCAAGAATTTGCCAGGAATTAATACTCCTTCTCTAGGAGCCCCATAACCAATGATACGCAGGAGTTTGTGTATAAATAACCATGGGTGGGGGTGGGGTATTTAATTCTGAGACTGGCTCAGAGTCTCATTTTCCAGAGTTTGCTTACTCGGGGGCTGGCTTAACAGCTTTCTTCATTACTGTTTCCACTTCCCTGCTTCCTTACTTCTGATCCCTGTGCTTCCCAAATTGAATGTGCATTTGAATCCTTATCTCGGATCTGCTTGTGAGGGAACTCAGACTAACACGGGGCAGAAGCTCCATCACATCCAGAAATTATTGGAACTCAGTCAACTTCCCACAAGGGCAGTGAGTCCATCTCATTCATTCTTTCCTCTTCTCAGTTTCACTTGCAAGTCGATTAATAATAACGAGCATTGTTAACTTAGACCATTGGAAGGTACACTGTAGTTTCTTGAGTTCATAAGGCCACCAAGGTCTTCAGCTTCAACCCATTTCTTCTAATAGTTACCAAAGTACATAATTTCTATCTTCTGAAAGTCTCTAAAATAAAACTGTTCTTTTACTTTTTTATTAATACTATTTTTAACAAAGAAGACTGCAGAGGCAAAAAGGAGGGCTTTATTTTCTAAAAGGAAACATTGTGCAGATTGGTGAGACACAGCCTTAACAAAAGTCATTCCAAGAGTAGGTTGCTGAGTTAGTGGTCATAAAGGAAGAAAACACAGGGCAGGGGAAGGTGGGCGTCTGAGGAGTGAGGAATAGTCTGACTCATAAGCCCCAAATCACCAATGTCCCAGGTGGTTCAGGGTGGTCTGTTGGCCATCTGTGGAATTTTTAAATTGCTTTGTTTCCAGAAATTATTCTTTGACTTGGTTGCAGAAACACATGTTTTATAATACTTTCAAGGACATGGAGAGCAGCATGAGGGCTCCCTTGCCCATCAATGGTGTCTTTGTTCGGTTTTTAACTTTTCACTCACAGGAAGTCCATTTTGTCTGTCATTTGGGGCATAATCTAACATTATGTTAGATCATGACTTCATTATAGGGGCAAAGAGAATTTTCTTTCTTTTTTCAGTGTTCACACCTAAGTCTTGAAATGAATTGACAAATAGATTAACAAGGAAAAAAACAAATTTATTAACATGGTAGACATAGGATTTCTGCTACTCTGAGGTTCAAAGAAGAGCAAGGTGACAGGTTTTTCTACCATCCTGAGGTTACAGAAAGAATAGGGAATGAGGCTTCTTGTGGAAGATGGCATCACAGGTTTCAGGAAAGTGAAGAGAAAGAAAGCATGGCAAGCAAAGCTGGTTACGCAGAATAAAAATCTCAGGTAGAATCACAGAGCTGCTCTCAGAAGGTATAGATGGATGGACCTGGAACATATTCTTCTTAGCAAAGTATCTCAAGAATGGAAGAAAAAGTACCCAATGTACTCAGTCTTACTATGAAACCAATT
>CAUYQV010044602.1:0-40568 GCA_963574575.1 Galagoides demidoff | reverse complement strand
CATATGTAATAATTCTTGATTCAAAACTAATGATTTGGTAGAACACCACATATAACTAAATGCTATTTTTCTCGGTGTGTTCAGAAAGCTTTTAGAAACACCTCAAGTAGTTGATGATTCATTAAATATACATTCAGAATGCTGAGATATTGATGGTAGGGAAAAGAGAAAATTAAAATTCATCAATGATAAAATATTAACAATGCAAATGTGAACTTGCAGTAATTATAAATATTAAAGTCTAACTATTACTGTCTATATTATTAGATCCCAGCAAACCTACTCCAGAATAGAAGTGGCAGGGATTTTATTGTAATCTCAGGAAATTAAATTTATGTTAATCCTCTGAAAGGCACAAAATAATTACTTATTTGACAAAATTTAATTTCCTTAATGAAATGCTGTGTAAATAAATTAACTCTGTAAAGTTAAATTGTTAATTACAGAAATCCACAAATGTATTATTTTAGAGTGTTAGTAGGCTCTATTACTAATAGAAGCATCCTATGTAGTTTCTTTAATGGACATAAAATGAGAGGTTTCTTTTTTGAGGACTTAACAAGTCCTCAACTAAATTAGACTTACTCCAAATTTCTAATTTGCTTCTCTAACAAATGGGATTAAGAAGATTAATGCATAATTAGCACCGCCACAGTATATACTGCTACACACATACAGAGGTTGCAAAAAAAAATGCATATGCTATTTAAGAAAGAGGAAAAAAACTGCATTAAAATTGCAATAATCCAGATACACCAATTACAGATGATGAATATAAGTTATATTGAGAAATCTTATAACTGCAGATGTCAAACATGATTTGAATAGTACAGTTTTAATATAATATTTTTCTCTTTTATTACAATGTGTACACATTTTTGACACCCTCTGTAATCTGGCTTTTAAATATACCTTTTGTATTCTACCTTTATCCAAAGAGATATGTTCCAAGACTCCCAGCGGATGTCTAAAACCGGGGATAGTCCAAATCCAAGATAGACTGTGCATGGATGTCTTTTTCCTTCACAATTTCAGGATAGTTGATTTGTTCTTACCATAGATAATAGCAACCTCAGTATAAATTTTTTTCTTTTCCTTATTAAGTCAAGAACTTTTATTTTTTTCACAGAAACAATACTCTTTACAGTCTCTTTGGCATATTTGAATTTCCAGCATCACTAATCTGTGCCTTGGGGCCATTATTAAGTAAAATAAGGGTTTTTTGCATATAGCATTGTGATACTGTGACAATGAATGATAATCAAGAGAACTACCCAGTGACTAAGGGGCGGGGAATGGGCACAGTGAGGATGTGCTGAACAAAGGGATGATTCATGTCCTGGGTAGGACAGAGAAAGATGAGGTGAGATTTCATTATGCTATTCAGAGTGGCCTGCAGTTCAAAATGTTGAATTGCTTATTTCTGAAGTTATCCATTTAATGGCTTTGAACTATAGTTGACCTTGGATAATTGGTACCATAGAAAACGAAAGCATGGCTTGGCGAAACCCATGGAAAATGAGACCATTTTCACCTTTGCTTTATCACTTTCTCCAAAATGCTTGAGGGCAAAAGGGTTTAAGATTTCAAGAGTTTTTTTTTTTTTTTTTTCCCCAGATATTGAAATATTTGCATTATATTTACTGGTTGAAAATCTGAAAATCTGAAATTTTCCAGTGAGCACTTCCTTTGAGCATCCTAGGAAATGCACCCAAATTTTAAGATTTTGTAGCTTTTCAGATCTTGGATTTGGGGATTAGGTACATTCAAACTATGTTTCCTAGTAATGTATTTCATTTATCTCATTCTATTCTTACTCAATAGAATGAATTTAAGTAGTAACATAAATTTGAAAATAGAATGGCCCTTTTCCTTTTATTAGTTCAGGCAGATAGCCTAGGTACTTGAACTTTGCTATACTATAAAAGTATACTGGGTAAGGATTTATATTAAATTATTCATGTATCTGGTTTGTCCTTTCTTATCAGGATGTTGACAGCATCAACTAAAAAACATTGACATGAAAAATTACAGCAAGAGAAAGGAAGAAAGGTCTTAAATATGGTCATTTATTGTCAGTAAATTCTATTTCATTTACGTTTCAGATGATATTTTGATTAAATAATTTATAAATTTATTTTAACCCTGATCTATTTTGTAAAATATTTATTTACGCCTCTTAGACTCCGCTAAATATTTATTGTATGTATTTTTGTTTTATAAAGTGTTGGTTGTATAAAATTTTAAATAGTATTGATTATATACATTATTTTATTCTAACAAAAGCTATCTTAGAAAAATGTGTTATTTAGATGATGAACAATTTAATATTCAGTCCTACAGAAGAAAATAAAGATTAGCTCCATTGAAGAAATAAAAATACATCTTGCTTTTCAACAAACCAGAGTAGTCAACATCTATCTATAAAGCCATTTGAAAAGTTAACAGAAAATTTGGCCAGTATTGTAAATGTAAAGTATCATAAACATCTCCTTCTCTTAAAAATTAAGTAAGAATATATTTTGTTTAAGTGAACAATATTAAAATTAATATTACAATTATATAATTGTAAAAAATATGTATTATATATGAAGAGTAAAAACTATCATGAATTACATATAAGAAAATGTGATAAATGTAAAATCTTTGAATCAGTCAAATCTCTAAAGAACAAGTTTATAGATTTCATTATCAAATGTGTATATATCAATTAAAACTACATATTTTGTATTTATATATGATAGAAATATGTTCTGTGTGTGTATATACAAAGCATGCCACATCTTTGTAATTAAAAATTACACTGAAGTACACATTTAAATACTGGTAACTTTTTTTTCTTTTTTGGTTGAATACTCACCAGTGAGCTTACTGGATTGAATAGTTCTATTTTTAGTTCTTTGAGGAATCTCCATACTGTTTTCCACAGAGGTTGTACTAGTCTGCAATGGCACAAAGAGTATATAAGCATTCCATTCTCTTGCATCCATGCCAGAAACTATTGTTTTTGAACATTTTAATAAAAATCATTCCAACAGGGACAAAGGGATATCTCATTGTGGTTTTAATTTGCATTTATCTGATGATTATTAATGTTAGCCTTTTTCATGCAGTTATTGGCCATTTGTCTATCTTCTTTTGAATAGTTTCTGTTCATAACTTTTGCCCACTTTTTAATGAGGTTTTTTTCACTTTTTTGTTGCTGATTTCCTTGAGTTATTGTAGATTCTGTTTAACAGCCATTTATGGGATGCATAGCTTACAACTAATTTCTTTTATTCTGTAGACTGTCTATTTGCTCTGTGGCATTCCATGTCTGTGCAACAGCTTTTTAGTTAAATGAAATCTGATTTATTTATTTATTTTTGTTGTTGCAGTGATTGCCATTGGGCTCTTATAAATTCTTTGCCTAGACTGATCTCTAGAAGAGTTTTTGAAACATTTTCTTCTAGAGTTCTTAAGGTTTCATACTGTACATGTATGTCTTTATCCATCTTGGATTAATTTTTGTGAGTGATAAGAAATCAGGTACTAGTTCATTCTTCTGTGTGTGGCTTTCTTTTTTTTTTTTTTTTGAGACAGAACCTCAAGCTATCCCCCTAGGTAGAGTGCCATGGCATCACAGCTCATAGCAACCTCCAACTCCTGGGCTCAAGCAAGTCTCCTGTCTCTGCCTCCCAAGTAGCTGGGACCACAGGCGCCCGCCACAACACCTAGCCATTTTTTGGTTGCAGCCATCATTGTTGTTTGGCGGCCCAGGCTGGGGATTCGAACCCGCCACCTTAGGTGTATGTGGCTGGTGCCTTAGCCGATTGAACCACAGGCTCCGCCCTGTGTGTGGCTTTCTAATTTTAGAACTATTTATTGACTAGGGATCCTTTTCCCCAGAGTACCTTCTTGTCTGCTTTGTCGAAGATCAGTTGGCCGTAGATGGGTTTTATATCTCACTTCTCCACTTTGTTCCATTGGTGTCTATCTCTGCTTTTTGCAGAGATACCATTCTGTTTTGGTTACTACATCCTTGTAGTATAGTTTGAAGTCTGGCAGTGTGATATTACCAAATTTGTTCCCTCAACTTAAGATTGCTTTCACTATTAGGGCTCTTTTCTGGTTCCAAAGAAAGCAAATAATTTTTTTCTGATCCATGAAATATAATATTGGTATTTTGATGATTTCATTAAATCTTCAAATCACTTTGGAAATATGGTCATTCTAACAATTTGATTCTGCCCATCCATGAGCATGATCTATTTTTCCATTTGTTTGTGTCCTCCGTGATTTCTTTCCTCAATATTTCACAGTTCTCCTTGTGGAAAGCTTTACCTCCTCGGTAAGGTATATTCCTGGATATAGCTATTGTGAATGTTATCATATCTTAAATTTTACTTTCAGCTTGACTGTTATTGCTGCATGAGAATACTACTGATTTGTGGAAATTCATGTTGTAACTTGAGACTTTTCTAAATTTACTTATCAATTCCAGGTGTCTTTTGGTGGAGTTTTTGAGTTTTTCTAGATCCAAGATATATCATTAGAAAAACCAATAGTTTGACTTCTTCTTTTCCAGTGTGGATGCTCACCATTTCCTTTCCTTGCCTGATTGCTCAAAGGGTGACAATGGGGACGCTTGTTGATTGTGGATTTCCCATATATTGGTTTTATAATTTTGCGATATGAAAAGATGCTGAATGTAGTGTTATATACTTTCCTCTTACTACTGCTTTTGCTGCATAATATGTTTCATTTTCATCTTCATTTGTTCTAAGAAATTAAAAAAATTTCCTTTTTAACTTCTTCATTATGCCACTGGTTTTTCTAGAGTGTGCTCTTTGAAGTGTGCTCTTGTATAGTTTACAACGTTGCTCTTTTCATTGTGTTCTAGTTCTATAGTTTCAATTTTTCTACTTCTACTGTGGTCAGAAAAAAATGGTGATATTATTCCAGTTAGTTTGAATTTTTAACGACTTATTTTATGGCCTCTGTATGGTCTATACTTGTGAATTATCTATGTGCTTAGGAAAAGAGTGTGAATAGTGTAGCTACTTGATGAACTATTTTATAAATGTCTACCAGGTCCACTTGTTCTGTTATGCCAATTAAGTTCCAAGATTCTTTATTGTTTTCCTTTTTGGATGATATGTTCAGTGCTGAAAGTGGTATACTGAGATCTCAGGTATTATTATTTTGGGATTTAGCTCTATCTTTAGTGCTAAAAAATAGTTCCTTAATTTGGAAGCTCCAGTATTGTGTGCATACATACTGGGAATAAATATATCCTTTTTGCTGAATTGACCCCTTTGTCATTATATAATCATGTTCTTTGTTTCTTTTTGAAGTTTTTGTCTTGAAATAATTTCATCCGTTATAAAACAGCTATTCCTGCTCTGTCTTGGTTTCATTTGCATGGACTATCCTTTCCATATTTCTATTTTCTGTCTATTTGGGTCTTTTTAGGTGAAGTCGCTTTCTTGTAAAGAACATATGGTTGAGTCTTATTTCCTTATCCTCTTTGATTTAAGAGTTTAAACCATTTTACACTTTATGGTATTATTGATAGTCAAAGACTTGCACAAAACAACCAGAAATCAAATAACAACATGTCAGTATAAATAAGACTGTATTACTGTTAATGTCAAACTTGATTACCGCATTGTCATAGAATTTGCCATTTCTCCAATGTAAAGTATCTTCTCTGTCTTTCTTCTTCTCACATTGTACATTTCGTGTACAATGTCACAATGTCACCACTTGCAGGGCACATAAGGAGTGGTATGTTATGCTCCATCTCTTTAAGAATATTTTTTGGAATTGCCGTGCACAATATATTTGTCTATACTCCACCATGTGTGTATTTGTTTAATCATTTATTAATATCAGTGTGAAATATCATATGAATTTTCCACTTAGTATTTGCTACTATAGTAAATTACTGTATAGAATATGTCATAAGATAGCAGATAGTTATTTATACTCTCACAGTTCTGGAGGACACAACTCTAAAATCAAAGTGTTGGTGAGGCCTTCCTCCTTCTGCAGCCTCTACGGTAGAATTCTATCTTGCCCTGATCCAAATTTGGTGGCTTCTGGGATTCGTTGGTTCTTTAGCTGGATCACTCCAATCTCTGCCTCCATCTTTCCATGGTTTCTGATTATCTCTCTATATGTAGTCTTTACCTTTGAAAGATACTACCATTTGATATAGAATTTTTTCTAACCCCCTGAATCAAGGATTATTCCATCTCAAGTTGTTAACTAATTACATATGTGAGACTTTATTTTAAATAAATATGTGTCACAATCACAGCTGTCACTGGGTAGTATTTGAACATATTCTTTGGGTGACATTGTTCAAACCACTATATTCATGGGTATATATTTTGAAAAATGGGTTATGATCTAATGCTAGTTTATTACTTTTTAGTTTATCATTATTATTATTATTATTATTATTATTATTATTATTGAGGCAGAGTCTCAATCTGTTGCCCTGGATAGAGTGCTGTGGCATCATAACTCACAACAACCTAAAACTCTTGGGTTCCAGAGACCTCTGGGTCTCACACTCCCAAATGGCTGAGAGTATAGGTTCTCACCACTACATCCAGATTTTTTTTTTTATATTTTTAGTAGATGTAGAGTCTTGTTTTTACTCAAGCTGTTCTTGAACTCCTAAGATCACACAATCCACCATCCTCAATCTAGCCTCCCAAAGTGCTAGAATTACAGGCATGAGCCACCAGGCCTGGCTTATTTTTTAGTCTAAAACTTGTCCTCCTCTTAAAGATTGGGAACTGTTTGAACTGATTTCTGTGTGACTTTTACCTATTCCCATTGATGCAATCAATGCAGAACTTAATCTACTGTTAACTATATAAAACACTTCTGAGTTTCTGAAACTACAAGATGATCTGGATTTATCATGCACATTTCTTTTCCAAGACCTAGAATCAGCCATATCCTCAATGAACTCTGCTTTATTTTTCTGGAGAATGGTATAGAAATCAAGATATAAGTGCTAGGTGAACTCATTGCTGCTGGAACTTCTTGATCTTAAGTGCTATCTTCTGAGAGACAAGAAATTATGTGTGTATATTAACCTCTGTATATACATAATAAATATTTCTAAACGTAATCCTCTTTATTTATATAATGCTGAACATGAATTCATACTAATGTCTCCCACTCTATTCCATTACCATATGCTTTATTTTTGACTTGTCCCCTTGCTTACCTATAACATCTTACTCCTACTAGGAGAAATGTGGTTCCCACCATCTGCCATCCATTTAGTAAACTGTCCAAGTCCAATATATATAAGCAAATATTAAGAATTTTTAAATCACATCATTAGAAAGCATAACACTCTTCTGAAAGAGTTTTTGTCTTTCTTAAATCGGAATGGCAAATTAACAAGTATCTGTGCCATGAAAATTATATTTACATTTCACATTTTTCCCTATTTATAACAGTCACCATTATATACTAGAAATCCAGTGAGAAAACTCTCAGTTCCTACATACTAATCAGTACATACTCCTGTATGTCCCCTTTTCTTACATAAAATCCCACTCCCCCAAACTCCTAGTACACTTTCCGAAACACATATTCTGTCAGAGCAAGGAACTCCTATAATCCCAACATGTTGTGTATGGATTTATTTTTCTGCCTTTCACTAGCTAAAACTATGTACTCCTCAAAGGACACACTTTCCTTGTACCAACTTTCTACTAAGTCTAGAAATAGGTTAGAGTTCCTCCTAATTCATATTTATCATTTTCAGATGAGTATCCTTCATTGTTTTCTAAAAAAAAATTAAAAATTTTATATCATTAAAGTATAACTCATCTCCTCTTTGAAGTAATATGAAGTTGATATGATGACAGCTTTTTATTCTCTAAGACTATGTCAGTAGTGATTCTGTCAGAATTCCTGGGTATGAAAATGTCATGATACTCTTTCCAATACCATATGCCCTCAATAGATTGCCCTTCTCTCTTTTCTTCCTCAGCAACATTAGTCTGCATTTCATTTTTCTATTATCAATAATTTCAAATTTAAAACAGATTATCTTGGTTCCAAGAGTCATATTTTCTCAACTCCATTCTCTAAATTCCATCTTATGTCTATTACTCTGACTTTCATGATTGTTTAAATTTCACTGGTACATACTAGTTATTTATTCTACTAGGTATTTATTCTATGATATTTTATGTTTCTTCCTATTTACCATTCCTTAGACAATATTCTTACATTCCTTCTTACTTTCATAGTAGAATCTGTGATCATTCAATATGTTTTTTCTATTTACTCACTTAGAAATTGTCACATTTGATGCACTTCTTTTTCCTCTGATAAAATTAAAACAGTGAGTAACAGCCATTATCCAACTTGTACTATAATACATATACTTATTAGCATAAGGAAACATGTGAACATTGTCACTGCCATTTCTATGAACAGAAGACTCACGATTCTAGCTAAATTTGTACGTGTATGTATTATATTCCATCAGCTCTAGCATATTCAAGACCTTCAGTCTAGCAACAATTAACTTTCTCTTCCACACTGTTTATTTTTGCTAGGATAAAATATGTTCCCTACATTTGTTCCTTTCATTTTTCCTTTGCTGTGAAATCTTTGTGCAAATGAATTCATTTTTTGACATCTTAGTTCATTTTGTTTACATACCTATTTGCTGTTGTTATCTGATCACATGGTTTTAAATATTATATATAATGTCATGGTTTTCTCAATTTATATACACACTTCAGAGGAGTGTGATTTTTTGTTTATTTATTTATTTATTATTAATTTGAAGTTAATGTGAGGGTACAAACAACCAAGTGGCAATATTTGAACTTTTTAGGTAGAGTTCTTCTTGTAGATGTGTCCCACACCCAAAAGTGTGCCATGCACCCCCTATATTGTGCCCATTAAGTGGGAGCACTCAACCCCCTTCCCTCTCCTACCTCCCTTGAATCTCCTCTGTATTGAGTTTTTCTCCCTATGTGGGCATGAATTTGATTTTCTACTGGCTTCATCTTAGTATTGAGTATGTTGGATATTTGCTTTTCCATTCTTATGATACTTTACTGAGAAGAATGTGTTTCGACTTCAACCTGGTTAGTACAAAACATGGAAAGTCACCATCTTTTGTAATGGCTGAATAGTTCTCCATGGTATATGTATACCAAAATTCATTAATCCGTTCCTGAATTTCTGGGTATTTAGGTTCTTTCAACATCTTGGCAATTGTATATTGAGCCGTGATAAACAATCTAGTGCAAATGTCTTTATAACAAAAGGTTTTTTTTTCTTTTGCATAAATGCCTAGTAGTGGGATTATGGGGTCAAACGTGAGATTCAATTAGATTTCTTTGAGGATTCTCCATATTTCTTTCCAAACACTCTGTTTTAGTTTGCAGTTCTAAAACAGCATATACATGTTCCCCTCCCTCCACATCCATGTCAGTATCTGCAGCCATAGGACTTTGTGATGTGCACTAATCTTACTGGGGTTAGATTATATTTCAGGGTAGTTTTTGACTTGCATTTTTCTGATGATTAGGAATGCTGAGTATTTTTACATAAGTTTGTTAGCCATTCATCCATCTTCCTAAGAGAAGGTTCTGTTCATATCTATTGCCCAGCGATAGATGCGAGTGTTTGCTCTTTTTTGTTGCTGTTGATTAATTTGAATTCTCTATAGATGTAAGTTATCAAACCTTTGTGATATTTGTAACATGCAAATGTTATTTCCCATTCTGAAAATTGTCTATTTTCTTTGATTGTTTTGTCCTTCTCTATACAGAAGCTTTTAACTGTAATTAATTACCATTTGATTATTTTTATAGACCTTGCAATTGTTTTCGGAATCTTCATAAAATCTTTCCCCAGGCCAATATTACCAATATTTTTTCCCATACTTTCTTCTAAGATTTTTAACATTGCCTGTCATAGATTTAAATCTTTTATCCATCTTGAATCAATTTTTATAAGTAGTGAAAGGTACGGGTCCAACTTCAGTCTTTTTCATGTGGTTAGCCAGTTCTCCCAGCATTGTTTATAGAAAATAGGGATTCTTTTCCCCACTGTATGCTTCTGTTTAGTTTATCAAAAATCAGATGACTATAAAAGGCAGGTTTCATCTCTTGGTTTACTGTTTAGTTTCATATGTCTATGTCTCTATTTTTGTGCCAAGACCATGCACTGTGGACTTGAAATATAGCCTAACATCCTGTAGAGTGATGCTAGAAGCTTTGTTTTTATTACTAAGAATTTCCTTGGCTATCCAGGGTTTTTTCTGGTTTCATACAAAACAAAAAACTATTTTTTTTTACATCTATTCAAAGTATGATATTGATATTTTAATGAGTTTGCATTGAATCTGTAGGTTGCTTTGAGTAGTACAGACATTTTGACAATATTGATTTTTCCAGGTCAAGAGCATGGTACGTTCTTCCATTTGTTAATGTCTTCAGATATTTATTTTCTTAGGGTTTCATAATTCTCTTTGTAAAAGTCTTTTGTCTCTTTTGTTAGATATACTCCTAGGATTACATTTTCTTTGAAGGTACTGTTAAGGGAATTGTAGCTCTGGTTAGTTTCTCAAGTTGGCTATTTTTGGCATATGCAAAAGCTACTGATTCATGGATATTGATTTTTGTACCCTTAGATGTTACCATATTTCTTGATCACATCTGGGAGTCTTGTGATGGAATCTCTGAGGTTCTATAAGTATAAAATCATATCATCAGAAAAGAGTTAGAGTTTAATATCCTTTGCCCCATTTGGATGCTCATTATATCCTTCTCTAGCCTGAAAACATTGGCTAGAATATCCACCACTGTGTTAAATATCAATGGGGATAAAGGACAACCTTGTCTAGTTCCAGTTCTAAGTGGAAAAGCTTTCAGTTTTACTCCATTAAATATAATATTAGCTGTAGATTTTTCATAATTGGCTTAAACCAGATTAACAAATATGCCACCTATCCCTATATTCTTAAATGTTCTTGTTAGAAGAGGATGCTGAATTTTGTCAAATGTTTTTTCTGAATTTATTGAGAGGATAATATGGTCCTTACTTTTGCTTCTGTTGATATGGTGAAACACATTTATGGATTTGCATATGTTAAACCAGCCTTGCATCCTTGTGATGAAGCCTACTTGATCATGATGTATAATTTTTATAAGGTGTAGCTGTAATCTATTGGCTAATATTTTCTTCAGTATTTTTTTTCTATATTTGTTAGCAAAATTGATCTGTGATTCTCCTTTTTTGTTGGGTTTTTCCCTGACTTTTGTATCAGGGTGAGAATTGCTTTATACAATGTGTTGGGGAAGATCCTTTCCTTCTCAAAGTTTTGGGATTCTTTCCTTCTCAATGTTTTAGAAATGTTTCTGCAGTATGCACATAAGATCTTCTTTGAAGGTGTGAAAAGATTCTGGTGTTAAACCATCTGGTCCAGGGCATTTTTTTGTTAGAAGCTTTTTAATTGTTTCTTCAATCTCAGTGCTTCATAGTCATCTGTTCAAGGGATCTATTTCTTACTGATTAAATCTAGAGGGACGGTTTGATTCCAGGTATTGGTCCATTTCCTCCACATTGTCGAATTTCTCAGTCAAGAGTTTTTTATAGTAATCAGAGATAATCCCTTGTATCTCTATGATATCTATTGTTATTTCTCCTTTTTCATTTCAGATTGAGGTTATTAGAGATTTGTATGTTTTTGACACATGACATTGCCTCTAATTGTCATTTGTTCTTTATAATTGAATCATATTATATCATCATAAAAATATATGACAAATTATTTTCTAGTTTACTATTGAGAAGCATTTTCATCTGTTTCCAATTTTAAGCTATAGCTTTAAAAACAATGCAATGCCCACTTATTTTGAGCCTCACATTGGGAAATATTGCTTTCTCACTTTCTTTTTTATTTTTTTGCTCCTATTTTTTTCTCTGATATGTCTGGAATTAATCTTATATTCTGATTTATTTATACAAATATGAAAATAATTGATTTCATTGCCTTTCATTATATATAAGGCAATAGCATAAATATATCCCAATCCTTGAATTTAGTTGAACATTACAAATGAGAATATAATATGAATTAACATTTTGTTCAAAATACTTTCTAGTATTTATTGTGTTGTCATGGACTTATGAATTAATTAGTTTATTTATTTATTTGAGACAGAGTCTCAAGCTATCTCCCTGAGTAGAGTGCCATGGCATCACAAGTTACAGAAACCACCAACTCCTGGGTTTGAGCAGTTCTTTTACTTCAGCCTCCCAAGAAGCTGGGACTACAGGTGCCCACCACAACACCCAGCTATTTTTTGGTTGTAGTTGTCATTGTTTGGCAGGCCCAGGCCAGATTCAAACCCACTAAGTCTGGTGTATGTGGCTGGCACATTAGCCACTTGAACTATAGGTACTGAGCAAGGACCTACGAATTATTTAAAATAAAATTTTAAAAAATCACAGTGATATGTTGGTTATTTTTAATATTGGTCTGTAGCAAGACACCTCTGGCATAAAATTAGTTCATAAATATATTCAGGCTTTAGATTTTTGTTTAACCTCATTTCATAACAGAACAAATAAGTTTCCTGGGTACTTCAACAGTATTTTCATTCTGCAGTTGTTTTATGTGTGGCTTAGAATTTACATAGCTTGCTACTATTATCTTGGTCTATGAGACAATAGATGAGGTATAATAAATTACCCACAATAATTATGGATTCTTTATTTCTCTATTTATGCTTTTGTTTCTGGCAACATTTACTGCTAATCATATGACTATAGACATGTATAAGTTGAGAATAGTATCATCTTAGTTGAGTGATTCTTTATACAAAATCAACTGTTTGTTTTTAAGTAATACTTCTTAATATATCTTCTCTGATCGTAATATGACTTTGCATTCAATCACCTATTCAATGGGTATCTAAGACCATTTTAAATTTAACATGTGTAAATTTCTGTTCTCCATTCATTCATTCCATAATTTTTGCCATTTTAATTATTATTGACAACATTCTTCTCAGTCTTCACACCACATTTTTTTGGATATTTTTTCTCTCACTTTCATCTGTTTCTTTGGTCAATTGCATTAGATTTACATTGAGAATATATACAGAATATTATTTCTCACCACCTCCCTGGTCATCACCTATACGAATTTACCATACTTAGTCTATTATATAGGTTATGTAGATTGTAATTTAACTGGTCTTCCACTTACAGGTGTTTTTCTGCTACATGGTATTCTCACAAAGGTAACCATATTAAAACTCATCATATTAAAACTAAGACTAATAAGTTAACTTACCAAATCACTTTGAGTAAATGTCAAAGTCTTTATTTGCTAGCTTTATTATTTCTTATAGTCCTTAATATGATTAAGACACTCTAGCACTATGCATGCATGTGCGTTTTTGTGTGTACATGAAGGTGCATGTTGATGTCCCCACTCTCCAAATTGCAATACCTCTGAGACATGAACAGGGAATTGACTTTGTTTGATCATCGCTCTTTTCTTAGGACAGGAATGGCACCTGATGTTTATTATGCACTCATTAATGAATGAATAAATGATGATCTTCTTGGCTTTTTTGTTAAAGGACAAAGATGTAGTTTTCTTCCTCAGGGAGGACTTGGCAATTTTGCAACCTAAATTAATCTGTGATTATTCTCCACTTTATTGGGGCTCACAGCAGTTGTTTGCTGAGTAATGAGCAAATTAAATCTTGAAAAAAATATTTTAATTATTTGTTTAGGGACCAATATTAGTAATATATTGTCTCTATGTGATTCACTTTTGCATCTCCTAAAAGATTATACAAATTAGCAATATAATACTTGCACATTAAGTGTGAAGATAAAGCTATTATAAGAAAGTTCAATTTTTGTTTAGCAAAGAAATGAATTGATTATCTGATAAAAATCATTACTTTGAAGGTCTTTATTACTTAGGAAGAGATTTAAAATTTGAATGATAAATTCTTGAATTTATATTTCAATATAAATTTAGTTTTTAACTGAATGAATCAAAGTTTCAAATTCTGAAACAATAAAAAGTAAAATTTTATTTACAGAATTATAGATAATCAGGAAACATCCTCTGAGTGAGATTAAAAATAAAATCATGGAAAATAAGTATGTAAATATGTATGTAATTTTGAGTCCGAAAATGTATTCTAATAAAAATATTAAGAACTACTTAAATTGAAAGATTATATCTATTATCTTACCCATAATTTATTTTAGTGAAAATAGCCATTTTCCTAAAATGACTTCTTCTATTTTCAATCTTTCGAAAGAGAACTCAGCTAGCAAAATTTCATAATACAAATTTCTTAATATTGTGATTCAACAATTCATATTTTTCCTAAGTGTTTATTGATTACACAGTAATATATATTCTAATATGTTCAACATATATTATACTTTTAATAGATTCATTTATGAATGGTTGAACTATCCACCTCTATTAAAAAAATTTGAGAAGTATGTCTTCTCCCAAAATCTAACTCATGTTAGTAACTTTAATACAGTAAGAGATTCATAAACAAAGTCCTCTTAAAAGTATAGATTAGAAAGTTATAAATTTGGTGAAGCTTATTGACCCAGATCTTCAAGGATATATAATATTCTAATATCAACAATGTATAATGTTGCACTCAAAGTTTAACAATATCATCCTCGTTTAGAAAAAAAAGTAACTTCAATGGTATGGAAAGGCATAACATATTTGGCAAATGGAAAAAGTTTGGTTTGTGTTGTTCCTTGAATGAATAGGCACAAGCCTGCCAAATAAGGGGACCTAGGGTATGTCATAGTTAGTATTTACATTCCACATGCAAACTTTATTAGTTACTTTACAAATGAAAATATGACCAAAATACATGATAGTGTTTCTTCAGACAGCCATTTTTTATTTCAATAGCTTGTATTTTATGCTTATAATCAACATAATTTTTCATGTCATTTAATACTGTTTTGGCAAAAGGGTTAGTAATGGATAGTGCTTCTCCCTTGCTGTTCCTAGTGAAAGTATGGACTTTGAAGGATGTACCTGGTCTTAAGATTGTGTGAGTCTCAAGTGTGCATTCTAAGGAAGTTGTCCATCCCCTTCATACTCACTTTGTGTTCTACCTACGTGTTTCAGCAATGAGGGGGGAAAGAAGATAATTTCTTAAGCAATTCTTCAGAAAGGAAACTGGAAACCAGAATCATGAAATAAAGGATTGAATTTCTATTCCAAAAACACTAAGACAGTAAAGCATAAGATAAATGTCACAAACAGTTCAACTTTTAAGTTTAAGTAGTGGAGAAATGAAAACTTAACAGGTGTGAAATCAAAAATAACCATCTCAAATTAGCTTATATTCTAGACTATTAGAAATATTTCCTATCCATTACTCTTTGAAAAAAGGGACATATTATTTAAGATAGCAGAGCTATCCAACCAAAAGAAACTCATAATACCTCAATTGTTTAATAAAAGAGAGAAAGTTTCTTTCCTGTTCATAACAGTTTGATAATGCTATTCACTGTATCTCCTTTCCTATGTAGATTTACAGATCTAGACTTTTCCATGCATTTCCAAAAGTCTCAGCATCCTTTGGATGATACTTTATATCATGTGGCAAGAAAGAGAGCATGAAGAAACTCCTACAATTTTAGGAGGAGTTTTAAACTCTTCCTAGGATTTTATTCTATGGAATAGTCCTAGATGTGAATATATTGTCTCTACTTAATATTGGTTACAGTTTATTCACACAACCATTTAGGGACAAGGAAGTTAAAAGAATAGTTTCTCTCCATGGATGAGAAGAAGTAATTATTTGTGTGCCCATAAGGGTCACTGGATCTGTCATCTCATCTATCTTCTCATGGTCACAGAGGAAATATATATATACTTTCTACCTCCCTCAAAAAACTCCAAAGTCCCTTTTATTTATTGCATCCAACTCAAAGCACAGGATTGGTGAATGAGTGGCTAAATTTTCTGCTGATGTATAGATATAAGCTCCTTTGGTCTTGTGACCTATGATCTGAAGAAAGCTGTAATCTGCCATGCTAAAGTGCGTTCCCACACATAGCGCATGAACAACAGAGGAAAAGGACAGAAATTCCACAAAAATAAAACAAAACAAAAAAACTCTCATTTGGAAAATTAGAGTGAAAGACACAAAAGAGCTATTGGTACTGGTCCATATCAACTTGGGTAGTCGATAAACTACCAAAGCTTGGGTTAAAGCTTTTTTTTTGATCAGGTCTTGATTTTGCTTTTTGGGAAGTTTTTCTTTGCTAAAAGTTCTCATTTTCTGGTTTCACCCTTCAAAAGGTTACATCCTGCTTATTAATCTCCAGGGTTTGGGGTTCTGTTAGAAGTCCACCTATTATTGGTGCATGTTTAGGAAACTATAGATTGTTTTCAACTCAAAAGATACATATTTTCTTCTTTTTACAAACAAATTTATTGTGGCTCATCTTTTTCTATAGCAAAACAATTCTTTCAAAATTTACCAGGCACTAGTGATATATGCATTCCTTGTCAGTTCCATGTTGCAATCACCACTGAATTCCTCTACTAGACATAATTCTTGATCTATTTTACTGATCATTTACTGTATGTCTCAATCTCTTCAATTAATAGTGGCAACAATGAAACTACCTGGAACAATAGGTTGGGTTGGGAGACAATGCAATTAAACTCATTTTTGTAGTATGACTTATTTGTTTATTGTCTAATAATCTTGTGAGATTTCTGAATTTATCATATGGATTCCCTGGACGTATTTCACCTAGAAGAGAGTCAGAAAACTAGCTTCCATGGACCAAATCCAGACACACTAATCTTTTTAGAAGGATTCTATGAACACTTCTCAACGCAGCAGGCGTGTTGAATATTTGTGAAAGAGATAATACACAGTAATACACTCTTATCCAGAGGTTCACTTTCTGTGGTTTTAGCTGTCTGAAATAATAAACAGAAAATACCAAACATAAAAAATAAGTTTTAAATTGTATGTCATTCTGAGTAGTATGATGAAATATTTCATAGTTCTGTTTCATCCTGGGCTTTCCTTTCTCCAGTGTATCCACTTAGTATGTAGCCATCTTAAGTTACAAGATCTAATGAATTATGGTATCAGTAAAGCAGTCCTTGTGTTCAAGTAATCTCTATTTTTACTTACCAATAATAGACCAAAAACACAAGAATAGTGATGCTGGCATATAGTTTTACTATATTATTAGCTATTGTTGATAATTCCCTACTGTGCTTAATTTATAAATTAATTTTAATCTTAGATATGTATACGTTTATAGGAAAATATTTAGTATATGGTGTCCCAAAGGCACTCCAATAGTCACCATATATAGAGATAGTGGTAAATTGTAGCTAAATGTATCTTTATTTATGCAATATTCATTACAAAGTTTTATAAAATATTTCAAAAATATTCTACACATTGGCTACAACTTTGTGAAATTTAATAATGAATATTTTCTAAATAAAAGTACATTTAGCTATAATTTCCCATTTTCTCTATGTATAAGGACTTTATATGTGATTTATGGGTCATCCTGTATAGAGTTGGGTACTATCTTAGGTTTCAGACTTTCATTAGGGGCATTTCAATATATCTGCTACAGATAAGGAGGTATTACTATAGCATGCAAAGTGGAAAACATTTGCTGCCTGACTTTCTCAAACACTCCGTTGACCCCTAAAAGATTCACTAAGATCATGATACGAGTTCCAACAGCAAAGAAAACATTTTACTGAATTATGCAATACATAAAAAGTTTTCTACTTCTTTTTTGTTTCCTAACCACTAAGTCCATGTCAAATATTTTAGATTGTGTTAGGGTTGCACCTCTGCTCTATATTATACAGTAAAAGGTAAAATATAGTATTCAGGTATCTCAAGGACTTGCTAGAATGGAAGGCTTGCTGTTTTTCTCACTGAATAACGATTGAATATATGTACTTGTCAACTGATGTTCACCCAGTATTTTAGGGATTGATGCTCTTTTTATCTTGTGTTCCATCTCTTAGGAATTCAGTTTCCACCTGCATCTCTAGTATCAGAAAGTAAAGGGGGAAAGAACAGCAACCAATCACATAGGAGATTTTAATGGGCTAGTTCCAGAGGTGGCATCCATATGGCCACTACTAATATGTCATAGCAGATGTTAAAATAAGTCTATTGCTAGAAAGAAGAATGTGAAGGTTGCAATAAATACATGTAATATCTCCTCCAAAAATAAAAAATCATGCATGGTAATGCACTTCATGTAGCCTAATAATTAAAGAAACCATAAAAAATTAATGGGTTAGTTCTCCCACTTGAGTTTTAATAAACAAGTGGTAAACTCTACAATTTAGCATAAATCTTCTAATATCTTTCTGAAATTGCCTGCTATTTGATATTGCAATTCCTCTACTAGGTATATATCCTGAAGACCAAAAATATCTTTATAATAAAGATATTTGCACCAGAATGTTTATTGCAGCCCAGTTCATAATTACTAAGTCATGGGGAAAAGCCCAAGTGCCCATTGACCCATGAATGGATTAATAAATTGTGGTTTATGTACACCATAGAATACTATGCAGCCTTATAAAAGATGGAGACTTTACCTCTTTTATGTTTACATGGATGGAGCTGGAACATATTTATCTCAGTAAATTATCTCAAGAATGGAAGAAAAATTATCCAATGTGTTCAGCTCTACTACGAAACCAAAATATAAGCAAACACACTTCCATATGAAAGCTATAACCCAACTACAGCCCAAGATGAAGGGGAAAGAAGAGGGGGAGGGGAGAGGATGGGTGGAGGGAGGGTAATTGGTGGGATCACACCTATGATGCATTTTACAAGGGTACATGTCAAATCTACTATGTGTGGAGTATAAATGCTTAAATAATTAAGAAAGTGCAGTGAAGGCTATGTTAACTAGCTTAACGAAAGTATGTCAATTTGTATACAAAACCAGCACATTGTACCCCATAAATGCTTTAATGTATACAGCTATGATTTAATTAAAAAAAAGAAAAGAAAAATTTTTGTTGTATATAATTTATCTCAAAGACATCTTATGTCCAAGTTAATATTTGTCAAGTATCTTGTATTAAAATAATTTAAGTTGAGGGTGGCACCTGTGGCTCCAAGGAGTAGGGCACTGGCCTCAGATACTGGAAGTGGCAGATTCAAACCCGGTCCTGGCCAAAAACTGCAAAAAATAAAAAATAAATAAATAATTTAAGTTGAGTGAATTCTTTTTTCAGGAGAATATATTAATTAGAATAATTGTTTAAGGAGCTAAGGCTTGTTTTAAATTTAAAACATACTGGGTATAGACCAGTATTGGGGACATAATATTTATCACCTTATTTCCTAGTTCTCCAAAAGTTGGGCATGGGAGACTTAATGTGGAATCGAAAGACTTGAACTCATAGTAGTCAAGAGGAGAATTGTGGTTACCAGAGGCTGGGGGTAGAGGGATTGAGATGTTTGTCAAAGGATACAAAATTGCTTTTAGTTAGGACACATAAATTGAAGGGACATATACCATTATGATGATGGTTAATAACAACGTACGGTATTCTTGAAAATCAAGAAGAAAGTAGATTTTACATTCTTTCACCACAAAAAATGATATGTATGCTAATTAGCTGAGTCATTCCATTAGAAATACACATTTTCAAACATTATGTTGTACAAGATAAAAATGTATGATTTTAATTTGCTAATTAAAAATAAATAAATTTTATAAAATTAACAAAAAGAAAAACGGACATAGACAGACTAAAGCCATATTTGAATTTGTGAAGAAACCAAATGCATTTTTGTGAAGGAACGTCAGGCCACATTCACTAAAAGGAACATGGATTTCTTACCAAATTTTCCGTGGACTGATACTGGGCACAATAAAACAATATGAAGATATTTAAATTTATAATACTTTTTATTCTCCAAAGAGAATTAGATAGCAGAAATTATTTTGTTTGGAAATTGACTTTGGATGTGGACCTTTATGGGAATTTAAAATGAGCTCCAACCTATTCCTGCATAAATACACATACAAATCTTTTGATAGTTACAAAACACTTATGCAGAGTTAGGGAGAGTTACTATGAATCAGGGGACTATGCAATTGGACTGATTTTAAGTTGGACACTTGATTAAGTGAGTTAAAGGTCGACTTTGAAAGCCATGCAGCCTCAGAATAACACGACCATGTTTGTTTTTATTTCTGATACATCTGTACTGTAAATAGGGATCCCAAGAAGACCCATAAAAGACCAAAAAGAGATAAAGGAAAATGGAAATCTCTAAAACCACCAATTTTCTCCTCTGAGATGTAGATCCACATTCCTAGTTTCCTTTTCATTCCTACTATGAATTTTCATGTGGGAAGAGTCCAAGTTATTTAATAACTTAAATCTCCTGGGTTTCATATACCTTGCTATAAAATAAAGTGACTTTATTTATTGATAAATTTAGGAATAAACTAGGAAAGTTTGCGAATTTCCCTTCTTTCTCTCTCTCTCTCTCCCTCCCTCTGGTACACACTGTACAGAGTAATCATATGTTCAGTTTCTGTCTTCCAGTATGTTTCATAATGGCCAGGTGCCCGTGAGGAACAGAAGTTTGCAATCATGTTATGCTGCCTATATCCGGAGGATTTATCTACCAGATGCTGATATAATAGTTAGATCTCTGCATCCCACTTGCCTAACAAACAAGTCACATGTCAGTAATGTGGTATAGTATTGTGTTCTCTCTCTGATGACACTTATTTCTCCATTAGTTTAGACTTGATGAAGAGAATGCAATGAACTTGATTTACACACACACATAATCAAAAGTAATTAAATCTCTTTGGTTCATTACATATTTAGAATATAATCACTTTTCAAACATTTCAGTTAAATGCCTATTTTTATATTTCTAGAAAAATCACCTGTGAACATAGGACAGAATATAGAATAGTACTCTTAGACTTAGTAACACGTGAAATAAATTTTTGAAGCTTGCTGTCACAACCGTGAGTTCTGAAAATTCCATAGGGCAAAAGAACACTATTTGAAAACATTTTAGTTCACACCAAATAATAAGGTTAATGCTTTATAAAGTTCCTGCTAGAACTTTAATATATCTCTTGATTTGAAGCTTAACTATAACAATGATATCTTTCTATTGTGAAATATTTGAAACTATGGTGACCTACATGTGTTATTATGTAATTTGTTATTATTAAATATTAGACACATCAACTTCTCAACACTCTAAGACTTGAACAAGTACCTGGTGAAGAAACCATCAGTGACATTTCAGGTTTTCAGCTGTTGTCACTGACAGCCTGCTAAAGCAATATTCCATATAGTTTATAAGCAACAGAAAGATATCGTGCTTCCAGTGTCATAAACACTTAGCCTTCCTTAGAACAGTCCTTGGTTTTCTAGTTTGTTACTTTAAATGCTATGAACTAGAGACTATGAATACCAACAAAGTAATTCAACCTATTTTATTAGGTCTCCAAGCCAGAAAGCAGTTTAAAAGTTCACAACTGGCTGTAACTCAACGTGGCTTTTGTGTTTTCTCATTCATATTAAAAGTCTCCTCCATTTCCAGCGATATCACCATATCATTTAAACTCTTGTTTTCAATTATATTTTTGCTGTTAAATTGAGATGAGAATATATTCAGAGTTAGTTGTACCTCAAAATTAAAATGCTTTCTTATTCCAAAAAATGAATTCTACCCTTTTCTGAACTAGAGATCTGTGCAGTAGCAGAGATTTTTATAAAGATAAAAAGCAAATTAACCAAATGTCAATTGGTTTCAAAGACTGGTATATCACTTACTGAAGTCAAGTGAATAATCTATTTACTTCAAGAGAAAGTAATTGCAGGAGAAAATAATATCTAATAAAGAGAATATAATATCCAAGGAAGCTGTAGTTTCACAAGGTAGTGAAAAATAAAAGATGATTATAAACAGCCTTGGCATTCAGTTGTAGGCCTTGAGAATGAGAAGTAATGCTCTTCCCAACACTTTTTTTTCTTTTTTTTCTCTTTTTGTCTCAGACACTTAATCCTTTCATTATTTTCTGGTTCTAAGAGGAAAATAATTTATCTTTACTATGATCCATAACACTTTAAAGTAACATAATCCGTGTTTTTTATGCTGCAAAGATATACTTTGCTCTCAAAACCTGATGATGTTCAAGGGACAAAGAATAAAATCAGTGTACCAAAGAAAAGAAAACCTTCCAATTAAATTCACAGATTTTGGAAAGATGATTTGTGAAGAGACCTAAAGAATAATAGAAGAGAGAGGTTGTGTCCTAAAAGACAGACAGGTGGCGATGGGTGATGCAACTTCATTGGATGACTAGGTTTTGAATCTTCACTTCTCACTCCTAGGCTAAGTATGGGAATAAAACATTGTCAAGAGAGAGTTGTCTTGCTCTTAGATTCTAGGTGGAGGTAAGAAAAGAAAGTAACTGAGCTGTTTCAGGCAGTCCAATAGAGATGTATGTTGTCTCGTGAGATGTTACTAGTGATGTGGGATATCCTTCTATGTGCTATCAACTATTCAGGTTTCCTCTGCAAACTGATACAGCCATTTTCTACCATTGTTGACCATTATCTTGATTTATAAGAACTTGTTTACTCCTGATGGTAATCATACTTGTCTATTATATGTTTTGCAACTATTTCTCCCATGTTAATTTTTTCATGCTGACATTGTTTTTAGTAACTTTTTTCTTTGTGTATCCAAACATGACTTAAATATCAAAAACTTGATAAGGAAAAAAGATATTTAATAAGTTGCATAACTATTTTACTAGGAGAAACTCAAATTCACCAAAGTTTGCTATGTTACGGTCATAATACAAAGTGACTAGTAGTAAAGAGGATAATTCAAGGGTACACTAAGAGGAAGACAGAATCTCTGAAGACAAAATTGTGGGGAATCATGGGAATCCTCTGTGACATTCCCCCCACCTCTACACCAGCATAAGTGGATGCTCCACAATGTAAGAGGAAGTGTGGAGAAAGCCATTAATGGTGATAAGGGGAGTCGAGATTTATCAGGGAAGTCTTCAAGATTGACCAATGGCTAAGGTAAAAAATATATATAGAGAGAGAGAGAGAAAAAAAAGTATTTTCTGTAGAGAATTATGCCATGTATTAATATTCTGATTATCTTAATAACCAATTTTTATAATTACAATAAAATTATTTATCTTTGTTACTAAAATTACTTTGAAAACACATACACACTTAATTTTGTATATATATTGATTTTTGGGATCTCTGACTAAATACATCTGAATATTTTAATTATTTCCTCTTTGTACCATAACACTAGAAAAATGATATTGCCATATCCTATAGTCATTTGTTCAATGTGCCTGTTACAATCTAAGTGGCTGTTTTTTAGGAACTGAATGGTATATGTCAAGTATGATTATTTCAGAACCATCTAATTCTAAAGTGCTACAGTCGTATAGTTGATAATGGTTAGCTCCATATTGTTAGAAATACTAACCATTAATGTTCATTACCACTTCTACAGACAGAATATGTTATTAAAAATAAAGCCAATGTATTCTGTTGTTAAAAGCCTCATGTTATTAAATTTCCCCATAAATTAATAAAGTTTTTCTAACTTTACACAGAGATTTTCATCCCTTAAAAATAATTGCCTCTGTAAGTGTTTTAAGAAAAATTAGTATTGGCTTGGCGCCTGTGGCTCAAGCGACTAAGGCGCCAGCCACATACACCTAAGGTAGTGGGTCGAATCCCCAGCCTGGCCTGCCAAACAACAATGATGGCTGCAACCAAAAAATGGCCAGGCATTGTGGCAGGCACCTGTAGTCCCAGCTACTTGGGAGGCTGAGGCAGGAGACTCGCTTCAGCCCAGGAGTTGGAGGTTGCTGTGAGCTGTGATGCCATGGCACTCTACCCAGGGGGATAGCTTGAGGCTCTGTCTCAAAAAAAAAAAAAAAGAAAGAAAGAAAAATTGGTATTACTATACAGCAAGAATAAAGGTCAGAATCCCAATAAAAATAGGATAGGAATTAAGATATATTACTTAACTTGGGGCAAGATAAGTCTAAAATAATAATGATATATCTACGTGACGCTCATACGTAAGTATGTGTTAAAAATTCACATAGTTGGAATTAAGTACTAGTAAATTAATATAGACTTAGGAGTTGAGAATTTAAGTCATTTTCTTGTTATTTTATAGTTGATAAACAGAAAGTGAGTAGCCAGAGAGGGGCCCTGATGAATTCCCATAGAGAAGGTGGTAAGAGGGTAAAATTAATTAGTAAAAATGGAAAAAGTATGTCAGGTAAGAAACAGAAATAAAATTTAACAAAATAGCATGTTCCTAGGAAATTTAAAAACATCATTTTAGGAAAAAAAAAGGGATTCAATTCCTTTTTGAGTATATTAAGATGTGAGAAAAATGAGTATCTGTTAAAGAAAAGTTGCATGAAATCAATCTGTGACTTACAGGAGCAACACTTACAGTATCACACACAATGTTATTTTTGTATCATAGCAACTCTGTGATTGAAATTCTTCTTTACTCAAAAGATATTAAGTTTTATCATTTGTTATTTTTGCCAAATATTCGTACATTTTGAGCGGCACCTTTGGCTCAAAGGAGTAGGGTGTTGGACCTATATACTGGAGGTGGTGGGTTCAAACCCAGCCTTGGCCAAAAACTGCAAAAAAATAAAATAAAATAAACAAACAAACTCCAAATATTGGTTTCTTTTAAAAGCTTTTCACTCAAAATTATAATTTCTATATATTTTATAGAATACTATATAAGTACATATGTGTATAATCAAATCAAAGATTTATCACTGCAACTACTTTTACTGTGTCAATTTTTTTTTTTGAGACGGAGCCTCAAGCTATCCCCTTGGGTAGAGTGCCATGGCATCACAGTTCAAGGCAACCTCCAACTCCTGGGCTGAAGCGAGTCTCCTGCCTCCACCTCCCAAGTAGCTGGGACCACAGGTGCCTGCCAAAATGCCCGGCCATTTTTTGGTTGCAGCCATCATTGTTGTTTGGCGGGCCCAGGCTGGGGATTCGAACCCGCCACCTTGGGTGTATGTGGCTGGCGCCTTAGCCAATTGAGCCACAGGCTCCGAGCCTACTGTGTCAATATTTTTAAAATACTTTCAACATATGTATATGTGCATGATCATTTCAGTATTTTTACTTATCCTTGTTAAGTGCTATTCTTTGGATACTGGTTTGGAAGAAAAAGACTAATGTTCACTTTTCTCCACACTATTTTCTCTGGAGCTACTCAATTGCTTTAGAAGAGTGTCATCTATAGCCAAATTTTTAGTTTATTTGTTTCTTGTTATTTCTTCTGCTCAGGTTTATTATCTAGTTGACCTTAAGTTAATTGTGAAATTTTATACCAAATCATCTAGAATTTCAAATAGATTTTATGAAGTGACCACTGTGCTCCTGTTATACTAGGTAAACCTGCCTACTTCTTAGATGAAGCCAACCCTTCAAATGTGCTCTCAATCTCATTCGAACTTCCAGTTTTGCAGTGGATCTATTTACCATTCATGCAAGAACATTGCATTACAATTAATCTATTTTGTAATTTATTCATTGATACATTACTCCGTATTTTTAACAAATGGAAATTGCTTTTTATCAAATAACTTTGCAGCTCCTAAGAGGATGATAGATTATTTTTCTTCTTAGACTTCTAGTAGGGGAGAATTACATTTATATAATTTCCTATAATGAATTGTCTTTACTCTCACAAATAGAAGTAACTTTGCCAAGGGGCTTTAATTCTTTATTATACTACTGCATTATGTTTGCTTTTTATTTACATATTTATTTTGATGCTTTGAATATAATAAATGCAACTATGTTTATTGTGTGATACTTTTGAATTAGTAATGGTTATGCAATTAATTCAGAAACTTTTCTATTATACGCTTAAGGAATTCAGATATTACTAATAATAATAGGCTGAAAATACAGAAAGTTTTAGAACCATTCACCTAAAATTTTATTGGATGTGATTTTATAAGGCTGGCTAGCTTATTGACAGAATTCTCTATTTTCATTCTTTTAAAATATATTTTTAATTGACAAATGGTAACTATGTCTATTTATGGTATAATGTGATGTCTTTTTATACATAGTACAAAGAGTCAGTCAAACCAATAAACATTCATCACCTCACTGTATCTTCATTTCTGTGTCTACAATATTAAAAATCTATTCTAGTAGCAATCTTGAAATGCACAATATATTATTATTTACCAAGGTCACCATGCAGTGAAGTACATTCCCAAAATTTATTCCTGAAGTCTTACTGAAACTTTATATCCTTTGACCAACATCTCTCGTGGTTCCAACACACTTTTCCCCCAATCCCCTCTTACCCTTGCCACTCTTGTAAAGGTTTTCTGTTTCTGTGAGATCAACTGGTTAGATTCTTCATTTAAATAAAGTCACGGAGTATTCATCTTTCTGTGCCTGGTTTATTTTACTTAGCATAATATCCTTCAGTTGCATCCACGTTGTTTGAAATGGCAGAATTTCCTTCAGAATGGTATTCTAATGTGTACATCTGCCACACTTTCTTTATCCGTTCATCCCCTGATGAACTCTTGCCTTGCTTCCATGTTTACTGTTATTGACAGTGCTAAAGTGAAAATGGGAGTATAAACATTTCATTAATTTATCGATTTTAGTTCCTTTCGATATATACCCAGAAGTAGTATTGGCATATCTTATGGTAATTCCATTTTTAGCTTTTTTAAGAACCTCAGGTCTGTTTTCCAAAATGTCTTTACTAATTAACATTCCCACCAACAGTATACAAAAGTTCCTTTTTCTCCATATCCTTGACAACACTTAGCACTTTGTAACTGGTTCTATGAAAAAATTTCAATGATTCTTATGTAATTTGTTATATATAATCCACTCTCTCTGAAGTTTTAGAATATCAGGCGAGCAAGGGTTCATGACCACAACCCTATAACTTTTAACTAATTACTGGACCCCTTTTTGAGTTGTTTCCCAGAAATGGCAGAATTTTTGCAAGACAAAGGATTTGATATTCTGAAGGTCCCTGGGTAGACTTCTGGACTTTAAGGAGCACCATTCCTCACTAACCTACCCCAATGCAATTAGCACCTGGATAGAATTTCAATACAATCTGCTCCAATGCATATAGTCTCCCTTTAAAAAATCCATACTCTATCTTAATCCAGGAGAAGGATTTGAGGCTACTTCTCTTGTTCTGCTAACATATATCTTTCATGTTAAAAATTCCATTCTTCCTTCATAATCCTCACTGCCTCCTTAATGGGCTCTCTATTAATGAGGACAAACCCCCTTACAGTCTAAAATAATTAATCCTTTTGATAATAGCCATTCTAAGAGGTGTGAGCTCTTATCTCCTTGTAACTCCATTTGATATTTCCCTGGAAATTAGGGAAAATACAATGCTTTTTCATAAATCATGAAGATATACAATTATGATTATGTATTTATTTATAAATCAAAATAATTATGCCATCATTTACTAAAATGTGTCAAAATTTCATTCCTATTTAAAAGTCATGAGAGGTGATCCTTGCAATGCATTATGATGACTTGTTCTTCCATTTGAACTTTCTCCTTTTGTTTGTAAGGCTTTTTAATTTTCAGTATATTACTTGTACTTCTATCAAAAACTGTTCTCATGTTATAAATTTTTTTAATGTCTAGTGGTATAAACAACAATGCATTTATAACTCTTACTATAAAACTGTTTAATAAACTATAACTTTTGTGTGACTTTATAATAAATTTATGCACTTTTTTCTAAGGATCTGAATGATGGTAGGCGTTCTACTAGGGTACAGTTGATCTTGATCTCAAACTATGGGTTATATTTGTCTTATTTCTTCTATATTCATGTATTAGATACAGCTAATACCTAAAACATGTTCTTCTCATCCAGAAGCAGAATATAAGAGGTCAAGCCAAATTACACAGTCACATTAGAAGACATTGGGGTTTTTTTTGTTTGTTTGTTTTGTTTCATCCATGTTACCATCCACTTGCCAAAACAAATCATGTGGATAATCACAATCTCTGTATACATCAAGGAATACAGAGATGTCGGTTTGGCGTTACCACAGCCAAATATCTCAGGCTGGGTAATTTATAAATAAAAGATGTTTATTTTTCCACAGTTCTGGAGGCTAAGAAATTCAATGTTCAAAGATCAGGCATTGGGTGAGTGCCTTCTGCTATGTCCTCCTGTAGCAGCAGATGAGGTGGTAAAAGAGAGCAAGAGTGAGCAGGAGTTGGAACTGGCAGCCTCCTCACGGGCTTCTATAGTAAGCCTTTACCCATTCCTGAGAGTGGAACCCTTCTCATCTAAGCATCTCGCATTCAGCCCCACGTCTCAGCAGTGAACTTTACAGAACACTTCCAAACCACAGCATTTGGGAACAAAAACATACCTAACCTAGGATCAAAACTGGGGTAAAGCTAGTGTGTAAAAGTTGTGCAAGTGCACAGAGCACTCTAGTAATTTTTGGGAAGTTTAATGTTTTTAAATCATGAATTTTTTTCACATTAATTTGATTATTTTCAAATACTTTAATAAAACATAATTTAGCTTATTATTGGGTTTTTTGGTTTCTTCCAACATTTTGTCTCCCTAATAGCGAAGCGGGCCTCACTCACCCTACCTCATGACTGCCTCGATCTCACATATACTAGAGAAACACTATAATGGGCCTGACCCAGTGGGTGGATTTTATGCAATAACATAACATGTACAAATAATAATAATGCAAGAAATTGACAATAATTGAATACATAGTTATGGCAACATAAAATAATCAGAAAGGTTTATCCCCAAAATCATAAAAATGGATTCTTTATGAGCTTTATGTGTGTCTACAGTGTCTTTTGCATTTTCAATGTGAAATTTCTTAATAAAGAATTACACTGAGGACAGCACCTACGGCTCAAAGGAGTAGGGCCCTGGCCCCATATGCTGGAGGTGGTAGGTTCAAACCCAGTCTCGGCCAAAAAAATAATAATAATTACACTGATACATGTTTAATAAATACATTTAACTTTATATAAATATTTAAAACCATACGTTTGTACACACATACACATACCTGTATTCACAAAAAGCCTAATAAAGTGAATATGGCTCGTTGTGAGAATTATAGTTGCGTGAGTAGATCAGAAAATTGCCAGAGTCACCTTGACATCATGACTTATGCCTCTGAGATCAATTTTAGATTCCTGGCTAACAAAAGAAATAATTGCATATCATATGCTTTATAAAGTATACCCTCCTCAAACAAACTCTTGGCTATCTATTCCTTGACTGTCTGCACTGTGATCTACTCAGTACATACATTAAAAGGAAAATAAACCAGAAGCCCTCTTGTTTAGGGAAAACATAAAAGGAAATTTGAAAGAGCATTTTAACATTTGAGCTCTTATTTCTGTTATCAAGAGCAATGTATTTTTTTGGAGGCTATAGAATTTGCAAAATGAGGATTGCGCTACCAAATGTATTAAACATATGGTACAATCCATCTATAAAAATCCTAGGGTTCTGATCTTGCACAAAAGAAAAAATATATAGTATATAAAAATATATATGACTATACATTATATATATGAATACATATTTTATATATAATACATGAGAAACTATTTCCAAATATATATGAATATATATTTATATATATATAATTATGAGAAATTATTTCCAAATTTTATTTGCTGTCTGACTTTTAAAAATTTCCCTGTTCTTTAGGTGTCTAAAACACGTGATTAATAAACCGTATATATAATATAGAACGGCCTGATATACTTGTTGTGATAAAGTGAGTATAACTAAGGAGATTTAGAAAACAGAGTTGAAAAATCCTAAAAGTTTTAAGTCCTTAAATTTGTCTTCAGTTAAAGGCAAATTATAATAAGCCAAGGAGTTTTCAATTTGCATCTCTTAAATTGTAATTTTTTTAATGAGATACCTAAAAATATTATTATTTTAGGAATAAGATTGATATTCACACACCACATATGCTGTGTTGGTACTTCGGAGGCAGAAGGGACAGTGTGGCAGCGTCAAGGAGAGCTTTTATGTACTGTTCTCCAGTATAGTCCCAGAAACAGAAAGGAACACACAAACCCAAAAGTATATTACATAAGGTGTATTCAAAATATGCACTATTGATAACCCTTATGGTTTAAGTATTGCTGATACTTTGCAAAAAAAGGCAAAAGAGAATCTAAACATTTCCTGAGTTAATGGTTGAATTATGGAATAATATAAATAAATTTGCACTATGACTTTCTTCTTATCTACCTCCTAAGTACTATATGTTTATCTAAACTACATTTTATTTTTAGACCTTTTACTGGATATTATTTATTTGTCATTATATCAATTATATTTCTAGTATTTGTCCCCAGAATAACATAAATATCCTGCCATACCTCAATTTCTACCTGAATGCTAGAAAAATTCTCCCTTCATATTTTAAGTGAATACCTAAGTGTTCATGTAATAATCTGGGGACTTCTTAGAAATAAGGAAGAAAATGGTGTTGATAAATTTTATTGTTTCTCTTTTAGACAAAACTCTTATGCCACATAAAGAAAGATACAGAAAGGGGTCGTTTCAGCCGCTTGTATTTTGTAAGTCAATGAAGCAATTCTACTACTTTGGGAAAAATCATGTTTATTGTTTCTAGTTGCTACCTTTTTTTTTTTTTTATCCCAAGGTTTTTCTCTGTCACTGCACTGTATGTTCAATGGATTTTTCTTTCCTTTTGAGGTTTTCTGTCAGAAGAAAAAATGTCAGTGAGGAATGTGACCAGCAACCTGCTGAATATAGTCCCAAATCACAGGACTTCTTGATGTGACTTTTAAACGCTACACAACTCAAGCAGCATAGAATTTTACTTACAGTTTGACTGTCTATGTGTGACACTTCTTTATGTGTGGCAAGTTTCATAGTAACCCGGTGGGAAAAAGTATAAAAATTTCTCAAAGAACTAAAGTCCGCCTATCACTTTATCCGATAATGTCAGGGCCTGGGTCCGCACAACTTTTGCCAGGAACTGCACGGAGGGCAGTTGACACACAAAAAAACTCAGACTCAGCTATCTCAGGTGAAATAACAGAGAGGCGGACACTGAGCCAGGAGCATCTCCAGCGCAGCCAGCAAGGGCAGCACTGGCCATTCTCCCTCCGGTCTCTTTAGTCAATCAAAAATCTAAAATCATGCTGGCAGCATAATTCATAAACTTAATTCAAGTTGTTTAAAGAAAGGTGCCTCAAGTAATCATTAACAGTTAGAAAAAGCAAAACACAGGAAAGAAAAATTTTGCAGGTGCATCATGTATTACAACTTATACTTTACAAATTGGGGTAAACTTGACTTACTTGCTTCAGTGATTTCTGTCTATGCTTGGGCAGGACTCAAAAGATAGGAATCTTGACTTGCTAGGCACTCTGTTCTTACCCACCAGTTAACAATAGGGCCACCTGAGGCACCTGAAAGGTGAGGGGTCGGGGGAAAGGATCCTGAACTGTGGTCAACAGGACCCCCAGAATCCTAGCCCTGAGCCTGCCATGTGCCAGACATCCTACGTAGACCAGCAGGCTATCGCTAGCCAGGGGTGTGAGGAACTCGGACTGTAGTCAGTAAGTCTGCCAGACATGTCTGGCCTAAACAACACTACAAACCTGACTTCCATACAACAATCCCACGACTGGGTGTCCACCCAAAGAAAAGAGGTCTTTTTATCAAAATGTCAGCTCCACTCAAATGTTTATTGCATCCCAGTTCACAAATGCAAAGATCTACCATAAACCCAAGTGCCCATCGATTCATGAGTGGATTAACAAAACATGGTATGTGTATAACATGGAGTAATACTCAGCCATAAAAAAAGAATAAATTGATGCCTCTGCAGCAATCTGGAAGGAATTGGAGACCATTATCTTAAGAAAAGTATCTCAGAAATGGAGAAACAAACACCTCATGTACCCTATAATATATTAGAACTAACAGATGGGAACAAAGTTGCACAGAGGGAACTAAATGTCATTGGCAATCAAGCAGTGGGGGGAGGGGAGAAGCAAACCCGCATGTAACAGGTACAATAAACACTATCTGGGCAATGGCCCCATTTATAGCTCTGATGTAAGCCATGCAACAAAAACATTTGTACTCTCTTAGTACTTTGAAATAAATTTTAAAAAATCAGAGAAATGCAAATCTCCTAGTAACTATAAAGTGAACCTGAGCTCTAATTCCATGACTTCCCCAAAATATTAATTTGTTAAAATTATTCACTAGTATTAAAATAATCTTTTATGTGTCAAATAATGGTCTGGATCCAAGATTTATAAAGGAAACTGTGGCTGAGGAATTAGTTTTTCTCTATTTCCAAAGGAAATTCAGTTTTAGGTTCTCTGTAGCTTGACTGTGTTATACTCATCCAATGTTTGCTCAGATATTATCTTCCCAATGACGCTGATGTGAACCAAACCTTTTAAAGGTACACCTATATTCCTTCCAAACTCCATTAACTTGCTGTAATCTTTTTTCTGTTAGAACATATTTACAAGTTTTGCTATGATTTTCTTAGTTATTAGATTCATTTTTATTGTCTGTTGACCTTTGCTAGAAGGTAACCACCAAGATGTCAAGTGATTTTGTTGATGTTCCCTGGCATTTGGACAAAGTTAGACCTATAACTGGTCAGGAAATATTTGTTGAAGGCTGGGTGCAGTGGCTCACACCTGTAATCCTAGCCCTCTGGGAGGCGGAGCAGGGTGGATGCCTGAATTCACAGGTTCGAAGCAGCCTGAGCAAGAGCAAGACACTGTTTGTAAAAATAGCCAGGTGTTGTGGCAGGTGCCTGTAGTTCCAGCTACTTGGGAGGCTGAGGCAAGAGGATCACTTGAGCCCAAGAGTTTGAGGTTGCTGAGAGCTATGATGACATGGGCAACAAAGTGAGACTCTGTCTTAAAAAAAAAAAAAATAGAAAGAAAGTAAAAAGGAATGAAGGAAGGAAGGACAAGAAACATTTGTTGAGTGAATGAAAAAAATACTTTTTTTCTCTTTCCAGATTTTCATCATTTTCAGTCATTTAGTGACTAATATTCATTTTTGAGGACAAACAATAAATACTAAAAATACTATCTAAATTTGACCTCATTAAGCCAGAAATAAGACTACTGATAGACATATGCCCCACACTTACTATTTCTTCCTCTGTGATTTCCCAAAAACTTAAACAGTTTTATAGAAAGAATTTTCTTAAAAGTAGACCCATTGTTATGAACTTCAATATATTAAAACTTGTGTTGTTTAGAAAGAATAAACCATTGGGCTTGACTACAGTTTGCTTTCTGACTAGCATAGAATTGCTGCCTTGGGATTCTTTCATCTTGAATACACCCTTTTCTTGATCAATAGGTTTCCCCTCAGAGAGATCATTAGAACACGCGTTGACATTCATTAGTATTTAGAAGATGAACAACATAATGCATTTCTTTTTGTTCACTGGTTTGGTATTATTTACTTCAGTATGCAAACTCTATTCTAGCAGCAAATAAATACACGACCATAGTTCTTTAAGTTTGAAATTTGACAGTGCAAAAATGACTCTACTGGGTTTAACTCTAAAAATGATAAGATAGTTTAGTCAAGCCATCATACTGTGAGGGAATAGGTATTATTTATCCAAATTAGGCAGTCCCTGAGTTACAAACACCCAAGTTATGTACAGCTCACTCTTGTGAACAGAGGCTATTACAGATAATAGTTAAACATACCTGTTCCATCTTACAAACAAATTCTACATAAGAACAAAGCTACAGAGCCTACCTTGTTTGTAACCCAGGGACTGCCTGTCCTGAGTTTTGGCAGTAGAGAGTAGTTCTTGTGAAAGGCAGTGATGTTACTTGACCTTTTGATGTGTACATTAAGAACATTTGTGCCGGAACCATTGTAATAATTTATAATTATTTTTAGCAATTTTTAAAAATCTATAACAATGTTTATTATTTTTTATTTAAAGTTCTGTGAGGCACAAATATTTTGGGTTACATAGAGTCATGGTTATATGTGCTTGAGTCATGGTTGTGCGCCCATCACCTAGACAGTGTTTACTGCACCCGTGCAGTTTTTGCTTATCCCTTCCTCCCCCTCCCGCCTCCTGCTTGATTTCCACTGGGTTTTACTTCACTCTGTGCACATGTGTGCTCATTGCTTAGTTACAATTTCACAGTAAGTATCTGTGGTGTTTGTTTCTCCACTTTTTACATCCAACCCTTAGATTGATGATCTTCAGTTCTATGCAAATTGTTGTAAAGGCATTATGTCATTCTTCGTGGCTGAGTAGTAGTCCATGGCACACACATACCACACTCTGTTCATCCACTCATGAATTATGAAGATTTGGGTTGATTCTAGATCTTTGCAATTGTGAATTGTGCTGCAATATACATTAGACTGCATGTGACTTTTGGGTAGAATGACTTCTTTTCATTTAGGTATAACCCAGAAGTGGGATTTCTGGATCAAAAGGTAGGTTCACATTTAGTTCTTTGAAGAATCTATACTGTTTTCCATGAAGGTTGTACTAATTTGAAGTCCCAACAAAAGTATATAGTAGTGTTTTCAACCATTTTTATCTCATGACAAACTTGAACCTGTGGTTAAACTTCTGCAGAACACGTAAATCATGTTGAACAACAACAACAAAAAATATTTAAAAAAAAATACTTACTGTGTTTTGTACTTCTTTGGAAAATGATTTTAGTTAATGATCTTTAATACTTTGGGGGGCACTCCTTTCTTTCTGCACTCACACCAACATCTCTTGGTTTTGGACTTTTTATTAACAGCCTATTTGACTAGGGTAATCTCATCGTGGTTTTAATTTTCATTTTCCTAATGATTAGTAATACTGAGAATTTTTTATTTTAAAATATTATTGGCTCAGCGCCTATGGCTCAATCGGCTAAGGCGCCAGCCACGTACACCTAAGGTGGCGGGTTCGAATCCCCAGCCTGGCCCACCAAACAACAATGATGGCTGCAACCAAAAAATGGCCGGGCGTTGTGACGGGTGCCTGTGGTCCCAGCTACTTGGGAGGCAGAGGCAGGAGACTCGCTTGAGCCCAGGAGTTGGAGGTTGCTATGAGCTGTGATGCCATGGCACTCTACCCAGGGTAGAGAAAAAAAAAAAAATTATCTAACTGCTTCACAGGAAAACAAGAATATACTATATATAAAATAAAAATTTTATTTATGATAAAGAGATAACATTATTTCTTTCAGTTTGTAAAATGCAATGATGCTACAAAAGAATTTCCTGGGTGGTGCCTGTGGCTCAGTGAGTAGGACATTGGCCCCATATGCCAAGGGTGGCAGGTTCAAACCTGACCCTGCAAACTGAAAAAAAAAAAAAAAAAGAATTTCTTGAAGGATAAGAACTTATCCCCACAAAGTTTACATGGTTAATTAATTTTTAGCACACATTTGCCTGCAGGGAGCACAAAAAAACATTGAATAAGAATTGAAGTTTTTCAAATCTTCCTTATTTCTTAAAGGTAAACATTTGAAAGGAATCTCTTAAAATTTTGATTTCCAATTTTTTACTAGTAGAAAACTTAAAAGTTTGAATTTTCTTACAGTAAATGCACGCTTTTTAGATAAACAGTTCTTTGAGCTTAAACAAATAAATGTTACTATAATCACTATAATACATTATAGACGAATAATTTCAATACTCAAAAAAATCCTACCAACCTTTAAACTCCCCTTCCTAAGCCATGATAACTAGTAGGCTGTTGTAGTTTCTATACATTTGAATTTTGCGCAATGTCATGGATACGCAATCAAATAGTATATAATATTTAGAGATTGAGTCTTTCCACTTACTACAATTTACTTGATATCTACCATTATTGCATAAAACAGTTCATCTCTTTTAATTGCTGAGAGTGAATCTATCACAGTTTATTTAGTTATTTACTTACTGAAAGGCCATTTGGGTTATTTTTGGTTGGAAGCAATTCTGGTGAATGCTGCAATACAGATTTCCCCGCAGATTTTTGTGTGGTTATCAATTTTTATTTGTGTAGCATAAACACCTAGAAGCATGATTTTTAGGACATAATTTAACCAAATGTTCAGCCTTGTAGGAGACTGCTGTACTAGTGTCCAGCTTGCTCTGCATGAGTAATCCCATGGTTTGGGGGCTAGCCACCACTTGCTTTTGTTATTATTATTAGTTTTTAAAAAAATTTTAGCTTAATAATTGTTTAGTTGTCTGTCACCGTGATTTTTATTCTCATTTTCCTAATGACTAAGGATGTTAAGCATATTTCAAAATGCATATTTACAATTCGAGTACCTTCTTTGATGAAGTGCCTATTCACATTGTTTACAAATTTGTATATGATTGCTTTGGGACTGTGGAGTTTTGATAATTCTTTATATGTTTTTAATACAAATCTTTTGCTATGAGTTCTTCAAAATATTTTTATTTTTGATGAGGTCCAATTTACCATATTTTTTCTTTCATGGGAAGAGTTTTGATGTCACATCTAAGAACATCTCTAAGATCACAAAGATTGTTCTCTTATGTGTTTATCCTAAGTGTTTTATACTTTCCTATTTACTTCCAGGATACATTTGAGTTAATTTTTATATGGTGTGAAGAGAAGATTGAGCTTTTTTGTCTTCTTCTCCTCCCCCACCTCCTCTTCTTTGTCTTCTCCTCCTCCTTGCCTCCTCTTCTTCTCTTTTATAATACGGAAGTCTTGTTACTCGACACTATTTGGTATGAAGATAATACCTCCCCCCATTAGATTGCTTTTGACTTTTTATTAAAAATCAGTCAATTCTATTTATGTTTTTATGTTTATGGATTTTCTATTGTGCTTTATTGGGTTTTGTGTTCATCTTTCTAACAATATCACATTGGCTTGACTAATTTAAATTTATAAAAAATCTTAAAATCAATTACTGCACACATTACTTTGCCTTGGCAACAAAAAACTGAGTGATTGTGCAAACAGATTTTTTTTTTTTTTTGAGAGGTGGGAAAGACAGTGTCTCACTGTCACCTGGGCTAGAAAACAGTGATATCATTATATCTCATAGCAACCTTTAATTCCTGGGCTTAAGCAATCTTCCTGCCCCATCTTTCTGAGTTACTGGGATTATACATGTGGGCTACCACATCCAGATAATTATTTATTATTGTTGTTATTATTATTATTATTTTGTAGAGACAGCACAGGCTGATCTCATGCACTCCTCCAGCCTCACTCTCGAAAAGTGCTAGGATTACAAGGCTGAGCCACCATATCTGGACATGGAAATAGAAATTTATTGCCTTGCAATGGTGGAGGCTAGAAATCATACATCAAAATGTCGGTGGAGCTGTTTTCTTATGTTGTCTCTGAGGAAAGAATTTATATCTTATTGTATCTGATATCCTCTCTTCGTATCTTTTTAGGTGGCTCTCTTCTGGTGTTCCCTCACATCATCTTCATTTTTATGCATTTCTGTCTTTGTGTCCAAATGCCCTCTTTTTAAAATAACCATCACATATCAGTGGGGTCAAGGACTGACCCCACCATTTTTTGTCTCTGTACATTTATTTATGTGGGACAACAAACATGCAAAAACAAAGCATTGGACTGACCATCCACTGGAATGTGATGGTTTAAGAACCAGACAAATAGCCACATTTTAACTTGATGAACTCTCTAAAGATCTGTTCTTCAAATGACAACATATTCTGAGGTCTTAGGACTTAAACTTTTTTTCCAAGGTGTGGGGAGGAAGTGGGTGGGACACAATTCAACCCCTAACTCTGTGAGTACTCCAAATCTGCTCTTCTAAAAAAATTATTTTACATCACCTCTCATTTATTTACCCATATGCTTGTCAGAAACAACTTTTCTATTTCTATGAGGAATCCTACGATGACTCTGATTAGTATTACAGTAAGTCTATAAATCACTTTGGGATGTTTGACACCTTAACTATTTTGAGTCTTCCAAATTCATTAACCTGATGTGTCTTTACACTGATTTCCATTCCCTTGAGATACTTGTTCAGTAATTTGTAAATTTTAGACTACATGGCTTGCACATTATTTAAGAATAATTTCTTTGGAAGGGAAATCCTATAAATTATGACACATTTATTTTACAGTTTTCAATCTTCATTGCTAGTGAACCAAAAGAAGTATGACAGACTTTTGTGTATTGCTCTTGTGTCCTGTGACATTGCTCAGTTCATGCATTAGTTCTATGACATCTTTAATTAGACAGCTTGAGATTTTCTCCATTAACAATTATGTTATCAGAGAACAGGCATCATTTTTTTCTTTCCTTTACAGTCTGAATGCATTTAATTTCCATTTTTTTTGATGTATTGCATATACTCGCACTTTCAGTATGGTAATAAATAAAGGTGATGAGACAAATCCTTGTCTGGCAGGGCAAAACCATTTTCTCTATAACCATTTGGTATGATGTTCACTATGGATTATTTATAGATATTTTATTAAATTGAATAAGATTTTTCTACTTCTCATTTGCTCAGTTTTACCATCAATAAATATTAAATATTGTCAGGTTTTTTTTCATTTATCTATTCATGTTCATCTTTAGATAATCATATTATGGCATCAAATAGATTAATTTCTAAGCACTCCTCAACCTGATCATTGTTTATAAATTCCCACGGTTCTGTAATGTAATTATAGTTGAGCCCAATCTATCTTCCTTACTGCAAAATCCCACTGAAGTAGTTTCTCCACTTATAGAAACAGTCTGGAATAGTCTGCTTTACACTTCACATATGTCATGAACAATTTTCCCTCCACCTGTGATAGGTGAATCTTATTGAAAATCATCTGCTTTCCACCTGAAATGACTCTTCTGTTTACCATTTTCAAAGTGTAAGCTATGTTGGTCATTGTGGTGTCACAGACATAGAACAGTATTATGGGTTGTTTTGTTACCAAAATACTATTTATTGACTTTCTTGATTCAGATTTTCCAGAAGTATCTAAATGTCCTGCTTCGAGTAGCAGCTCTACAACTTGAATTGATGAAGGGTAGGTGTATAAAATAAACTGTATCTCAGAAAACTAATGCTGCCATTTTTAATCTTTTAATCTTATCTTATGTGTATAAAACATTTCCTATAATGAAAATGCTAATTATATTGTAATTTTTTGTGGTTTTTGAATATTTTATATATTATAAGATACAGTACATATCTCCTAGCTTTGTCACATCCTAGATTTAGTGGCAATACAGCTTTGAAATAACTATTGTAAAGCCAAAAAGAGTAATTGCGGTACTGGGTATGGTTTTACACTAAAGAGTTGGTCAGAAAAGCATGCATATATTATAAAATGGCTAATATGGCTATTATGGCTTCTACCTTCCCAAATCTTTAAAGAATGTTCTTCATGGCCCATTTTAACCACTTTTGTTAAACGGACACAACACTAAGTCAGCATTTAAAATACCTTTCTATATGTTACTATTTCCTTAGAGTTTAATGTTTAGCTTTTGTCATTTTTTTACCCAACTATAAACTTCCTAATATGTAAATATTTATAAAAGCCCTTGATTACATAAAAGAGGAAGAGAAAGGATGGGGAGGAGGGGGAGAGAGAGAGACCAATACCTGGGGACTTTGCTTTATTAAGGCCCAAGGCATTGTTCCCTAGAAGTTTTTCTTCAGGGGGTAATGGTTGGTTTAAACAGCTGGTTAACAAAAAACACTCTGGAAGGGATAACTTATTTATATCACCATGTTGTTGACCACTGGTTTTGTTGTAGTTAGAAGCTGTGAGGCGTGTTGGATTTGGGTTCATTGAGCTGAAGAATGAGTGAACCATTTCACAATCACTTTGGGTTGGGAGGTTTTAATAAGACCAAAGGTAGTGGGGCAGGACTGTGTTTCAAACAACTTGTCACTGGCATAAAAATTGAAGCTGAGGCAGGGACTTTATTAAACAAATTTATGACACTTACCTTTCTCCTTTTTTACTTCATTATTCCACTATTAAAATTCCTTTCAAAGTACAGGTCCACACATCACAGTTAAGATTGAATAATTTAATAAATACAGAAAGGTAACAAGGAAATATAAAGGATATCTGGAAAGTATCGAGCCATGTGATAGGAAAAACAGATGTACATGGATGAGTACATTCAGCCTCTTATTCCTGCAAGAAATTTATGTGAATTGAGAATAAGCTAAGAAAAAGTGAAAGGATTTTATTTTTCATTAACATTTGTGGGTGTGTGTGTGTTTTATTTATTTATTTTTTAATCTTTTTTTTATTAGATCATAATTGTGTACATTAATTCTATCATAGGATACAGTGTGTTGCTTCCATATGCAGTTTGGAAAACTCTCATCC
>CAUYQV010044598.1:0-22704 GCA_963574575.1 Galagoides demidoff | reverse complement strand
TCCAACTCCTGGGCTCAAGCGAGTCTCCTGCCTCAGCCTCCCAAGTAGCTGGGACCACAGGCGCCCGCCACAACGCCTGGCCATTTTTTGGTTGCAGCCATCATTGTTGTTTGGCGGGCCCGGGCTGGGGATTCGAACCCACCACCTTAGGTGTATGTGGCTGGCGCCTTAGCTGCTTGAGCCACAGGCGCTGAGCCCATGATTTTCTTTTGCAGCATCCCAGAAACAATCATCTATACTCTATCTTGAATACAACTATATATTTGTACTTAAGCACTGCTGGTGACATGAAGCTCACTACTTCACCAGATTTAATAAGTAGTTGTCATGGTCAGAAAATCTACCCTGAGGAGGTAGAAAAGTTGGCAGCTTTTGAAAAATGACTTGATCATACTCATTCACGAGCTACACAAATGTTCAAGCGCTATAAATTTTCCTCCTGAAAGTATATCCATAGAAAATAAGAAAAAAATGCTTTCACATGTACAAAGATATTTATTATGATACTGTAATAGCAAATTCAGGAATTAACGTAAATGCTTAAAAATAGGGAAATGGTGGAGAACCTAAATAAAACAAAAAATCATTAAAATTTAAAAATATGAAGATTAAGGTGGGACATAATTATAAAATTAATATTGTTAAATAAGCATAATAGAAATTTACATGTACAACATGATTAAAATCACATATAAATATCTATGGAAAAATACTGAAGAGGATAAGACATGTAAAAGTAAAAACAATATTAATAAGATGCTAGAACAGTTGAAAGATTTGCTTTCAACTTTGCTTTGTAAATTACTTACTTTTTACTTGCTTTATAAATTACTTACTTTTTTTTTTTGAGAGACAGCCTCACTCTGTTGCCTGGGGTAGAGTGCAGTGACATCATCATAGCTCACCACAACCTAGAACTCTGGGCTCAGGTGATTCTCTAGCCTCAACCTCCTGAGTAACTGCAACTATAGGACACATGACACCACGCCCCACTAGTTTTTTCTATTTGGGGTAGAGATAGGGTCTCACTCTTGCTCAGGCTGTAAATTACTTTAATGTTATCATAATATTGCCTTTAAAATGCCCAAGAGAAAGTTATTCCTTCTGTTGAGTCCAAATCAACCTCTGTGCCTCCCTATTATATTAATAATCTTCACCTACTAGGTCTCATTCTGTCTTTTGAATTAACTATCAGTTAAATGATAATCATAGCTGTAGTACCTTCACTCTGACACTCTGGAAGGACTAAAGAGGCAATGAGGATGTCAAGGAAACTCATTTTAGAGACTCAGCTGTCATTCACCATAAAGTCAGTGTTGACAGCCTGAATCAGCGCAGTGGCAATAGTGCCAAACTTGAGACTACTGGAATAGAAGAGATTTTAAAAGCTGTAAGGCTTCCATGAGTAACTTCATATCAAAATATATGAATACCTAAAGGTAGAGGGGAAAAAAGGCCAGGTATTCATACTTTTTGGTATGAAGTTATTCATGTAGGTTTTCATAATGAAAAAAATCTCTTCTTTTTCTCTCGTTTTCTCTTTTGAGTGAAAAACATATAGATACATCTCTATACATTGAAGTAGATAAAAATGTCTTGAGCAGTACCCCAAACTGCTGAATATAGATTAAAAGATAGATAATTGAAATATATTAAAATTAAGAACTTTGTTCATAGGACACCTCATTGAGAGAGTAAAAAGGCAACTTACAGAGTTGAAGAAGATATTCACAATAATATGTGTATCTGACAAAGTACTTATATGCAGAACTCCTACAAATCAACAAGAATGAAAGATAACCCAACAGAAAAAAATGGCAAACAATTTGAAGAGTTACTTCACAAAAGAAGATATTCAACATGGACACAAACGTATGAAAAGGTACTCCTCTGCATTAGTAGTCATCAGGCAATCGCAAATTAAAACCACAGTGACATAAAACTGCACACCCACTAGAATGGCTAAAATTAAAAGGATGGAAAATGCCAAGGGTTGGTGAGGATGTGGAGGAACCACAATTCGCAGTCATTGCTGATGGGAGTGTAAACTGGCACACTTTGGAAACTATTTTACAGTATTTATTAGACCTAAATGTATACGTACCTTTTGATCTAGAAATTCTACTCCTAGCAATTCTATTCTCAACAGAAGTGAGCATACATATCACTAAAGATGTTCCAGAATGTTTGGAGCAGAATTATTCATAATGGTCAAAAACTTAGAAATTATCCAAATGCGGTGGATATGAATAAGAATGGTCTACAACAACATGTAAAAATATGGATAAATTTCACAATATAATATTGACTGGAAAAGTAGTTCATATTATGTGATTCCACATCTATAAAATAAATAGGAGAAATTAACTTATACTAATAGAAATCAAGATAGCAATTTTATTGTTGAGTAGAATGGTAACTACAAAGTAAGATGGAGTTTCTCAGGAGCTGGTAGTATCAGTTTATTGACACTGAAACTGCTGAGTTCACATGTTTATTCAGTAAGGCTGAGACAGGGTGAGATAAGCAAGATACCCGAGGAGGCAAATTTAAGGAGGCTCTCATGTCATAAAGGAGATCCTCTTTAAAATGTCCTCTCTAGGTACCTTGCTTGCCTCACTCTCATCCCAGCCCTATTCAGTTTGTGAATGTTTATTGAGCTGTACCATTATGATATATATTTTTCTGTATATTATGCTTGAATTTTAAAATGCTTAAAGTAATCTGTTCTACCTCATACCACAGATAAAAATAAACATCAAGTGGATTAAAAATCTGAATTTGAAAAGAAAAACTTAAAAAGTTTTAGAACAAAATATAGGAAAATAGTATTAATGACCTTAAGTAGAGAAGGGTTCTTAAGACTATCCAAAAGCATATTAAAGGAAAAGATTAAACCACATTTAAATTAAGAACTTATCTTTACCAAAAGACCTCTTAAAGAAAAAGATAAGCCACAAACCTAAAAGAAAAAAATGCAACATGAGATGTGAAAAAGAATTATTATTCAGAACATTACTTTTTTTAATCAATGAGGAAAAGATAAATAACTCAATAGAAAAAATGTATGAAATACTTGAACAGCTACTTTATAGATAAGAAAACCAGAATGGGCTCGGCGCCTGTGGCTCAATCGGCTAAGGCGCCAGCCACGTACACCTAAGGTGGCGGGTTCGAATCCCCAGCCCAGGCCCGCCAAACAACAATGATGGCTGCAACCAAAAAATGGCCGGGCGTTGTGGCTGGCGCCTGTGGTCCCAGCTACTTGGGAGGCTGAGGCAGGAGACTCGCTTGAGCCCAGGAGTTGGAGGTTGCTATGAGCTGTAATGCCATGGCACTCTACCCAGGGGGATAGCTTGAGGCTCTGTCTCAAAAAAAAAAAAAAAAATTAGAGGTTAGATGTCTCTGTCTTCAACATCTGCCATGTGCTTAGCCTCATTGGTATAGTTTGAGACGCTTCTGACCTCAAAAATAAAATTCATTTCTTGTTCCCTCATCTTCCCTCTCTTTTGCTTCTATCTTTTTGAGAGGCAGTAGTCAATGTCTCTGTAGCAGCCAGTTGGGAACCATTGTCTTCCTCTGCCTAGACCTTGGGTGAGGCCATTCTTCTGGACTCTTTTTCTGTCATTCTTCCTCTTCTCAATCAGAGGCTTTTATTTACTTATTGAGACAGAGTCTCATTCTGTCGCCCTGAGTTGAGTACTGTGACATCATAGCTCATAGCAACCTCAGATTCTTGGGCTCAAGACATCCTCTTGCCGCAGCCTCCCAAGTAGCTGGGACTACAGGCATCTGCCACATGGCCTGGCTAGTTTTTTCTATTTGTAGTAGAGGTGGGAAAGCTTTCCTCAGGCTGGTCTCAAACTCCCGAAGGGGCTCTTAATTAATGTTCATGGATGGTGGGGAGGTAGTTTAGGAAATTATATGTGAAGCATCTGAAATTGCATCCAAACTATTGTCTATAAAGTAGAACATAGTTGACCACCTCCTTAAGTTGACCTAATTTTCATAGACTGGACACCACATGTACTCAATGGAAGTTCCTTATGTTGATCACCTTTGTATGTTGGGCAGTTTGTTGAAGTCCCTTGGGTGGTCCACATATAGAGGTTCTAATGTATTTTTCCTCAGGGAAAGGCTTTTAGCTTTCATCAGATTTTCTAAATGATTCATTACTCAAATTAGGTATATTTATTTTCTGCCACAGCTTCAACAGGACCCATATGATTCTGTCTGAAGATCCACCCTTGACATCTAACATTTAGACCCACATTTCCAACCACAACCTCCTTTCACTGTCCCTCAGGGCCTTCTCTCCATCTTTAAGGCCAGATGCTGGTTTGAGCCCTGTGATCTCTTACTGGGACATGTGTAGTAGCCTCATGACTGGCCTTCTTAATTATAGACCCTCTTTTTGTCTGATTCTTTCTTTATGTTGCTTCCACAGTTACCTAATCACATCATTTTTCTGCTTCCAAACTGCCTAGGAATCCCCAAATGCCTACAGAATAAAGTGCAAACTTCTTAACATGGTGCACTTTCCTGTCTTGAATGGCCTCCAACCATACCCTCCCTGGCACCTGGCCTCTCAGGTCATACCTTGGTCATTCCTGGAAACCGCTCGCTACTATGCCCTCTTGTGCTGCAGAACGTCTGCTTGTGGGCTTTCGTCTGTCTTCCATCTGTCTTCACTTGGTAAGCCTCAGACACATCAAACCAGTACCTTAGAGGGCACCCCTGCGGCTGCCTCTACGGGTGGAGGGGTGCAAACCCACCTTCCACAATCTGCCTGATGACTGATGGTACCGGGAGAACCTACTGGCTGCCACGCTTCTGTTTCATTGCCTAATATTTCTTCACCCATTTAAGGCAGAGGCACTGGATGCTACTTAGTATCAGAGGCCATTCTTGCTGCTGAGACTCTGGCACTGAACAAGACAGGCAAGATCCTCATTTACATGACTTGGTTAAAGACGTCTAGCAGACAGTTGGTAACCAAGTCAACACACAAACAAATCAACAAATATGCCATGATGGTGCGCTCTGATTTCCGGGTGCTGCTGTTTCAGAGGCAGTATACCCCTGGCTTCGTGGGGACCCAGTGAGGTGTCCCAGCTGAGGCTTCCACCTGGACCTGTAGGATGGAGCCACTGCGTTTAGGGCCTGTAGCTGCAGAGGAGAGAGAGAGAAAAGGGAAGGGTGTGGCGCCATCCTTTACTCCCACCAAGGCCCTGAGACGGGGAACCTGCCTCGTTATTGTGAGCCTTGACTGGCTATCCCATATAACCATGAGCTCCACACAATGGACCAAGGCTGTGAAGAACTGTCTCCTCCTGCCCCTGGGCCTTTCTTTAACTGTGGGGTCAGGGCGGGACTCCTGCCTCACTCTTTGTCCTCAGTGTCTCTCCCTCCCTGGGAGTCTCTCTGACACTGGCCTGCTGTTTTGGAGAGTTCTCTGCCTTTCTGAGAGGCCCCCAAGATTTGCCAAAGAAAATTTTGTGAACGTCATGCCAAATTGTATTCTGAGCTATGTCATCCCAAATACAGAGCCTAAAAGTGAAAATCCATCCTTGTTTTCAGCTGCTTTGAAGGATGCTGTGTCTCAGACACCCCCACCAAGTCACATTTATTTGCATCACAGAGCCCATATTTTAGTCAAATTAGCCTAAATAGTCTCTCCAAGTTTGATCAGATTTAATCTTGGTGCATTTTTTTAGGATGCTAACACAACAAACACATAGAAATCCGGCTATCTCCTGGCTTTTCCTCCTAGAGAGAGGGGAGTTCTTGGGGGACCTTGAGTAGGAGGGGGAGAGCCACCTCTGCTTTAGTAAGGGTGATCAGAGGCCAGCATGGAGGGCTGTCCCTAGAAATAACCTTCATAATTTCCAGCTGTGGCTTTCCTGCCACTTTGAACATGACTCCATGGTGAGGAAGCTGTTTTAAGCTCTGTGCCTCACTTGGGTGTACATTCACGCTACCTATAAAACTGAAAGCCAGACTGTGTGGAATAGTATTTGCCCTTACCACACATACTTCACTCTGATCCTTCAACTTTATAGTATTTTTCAATGACATAAAAAATGCTATTCAGAACCCCCTGGATGGACCCACTGCTGGGTTGGGATCATAGTTTACAAAGCACACGTCTACCTGCCCTGATGACAATAGCTCTCGATCATTAATTCTGGAAAAGGAAACTCAACTCCATGGCTCTGAGCCTGGGGACTCTTACCTTGTTCCCTTTCTGTAATTTTTATTTTTGTATTATTTGCACACCTTTATTCAATAACTAAAAGCTATTTGGGGTGGGACATGGTGGCTCTTGCCTGTAATCCCAGCCCTCTGGGCGGCTAAGGTGAGTGGATTGCTTGAGCTCAGGAGTTTGAGACAAGCCTGAGCAAGAGACCCTGACTCAACTAAGAATAGAAAAACTAGCTGGGCCTTGTGGTGGGTGCTTGTAGTCCCAGCTACTTGGGAGGCTGGGGCAAGAGGATCTCTTGAGTCCAAGAGTTTGGTTGCTGTGGGCTATGATGAAATGACAGCACTCTTCCTAGGGTGACAGAGTAGGATTCTGTCTCAAAAAAAAAAAAAAATGATTAAAAATAAATAAATAAAAGCTATTTTGAATCATTCTGGCATAGAACTTCTTGCTTTCTGATTCTGTCCCACATGGGTTAAAATACAAAACAAAACTGAGGATGGGGCCAGCAGGGGTTAGCTGCTAGTGAATCACATAGTACAAGTTGGTAAGACAACCTCATTTTTTGCAAGTGTTTGAGTGGCAGAGTGGCACCATGGTTAAAAGTGTGAGTTTCAGAATTAGATTTGAGCTGGGATCTCATCCCTAATGTTTCTTAGTAACGTGACTCTAACTGACATGCTTTTGGAGTGCTTCTCTTGTGCAGGTTAGGGAGCTAGGACAGTGACTATTTCAGTAACTTGGTAAGTGCTACGTGATGACATCTAGGGGTGCCTACTTTAGATCTTGGTTGATGAAGGGCCAACTTCTCAGGGGAAATGAGGTCTAGCCTAAGATGCAAAGGGTAAGATAAAGAGAGAAATGAACAGAATTTTGTGTGTGTGTGTGTGTGAGGTGGGGGGTGGAGGGAAAAAGGGAGGGAGGAGGGAGGGGGTGGGGGTGTTTTAGAGAAAAGGAATATGTGAGGGTAAGGAAGAGCAGAGTGCTTTGTTAAATACTGATTCTCCCTCCTCCACTCCTGCCAATATATAAATAAAGTCCTTAAATCTGACTTAATCTTATTGCAGAGTCTGAGAAGTTTCACACCTTGAAGAGTCCCTGGTGAGTTCCTTAAATCCTTTGCTCCATTTTGGATGTGATTAAATTAACTCCTCAAGTTTGCCTTTGGGTGCTTGAGATGAGTGCTACTGAAAAGAGGGCTGAGTTAATTAAAATTCAACCCTGGGCCTCTTTTCAAAAGGCTGGCATTGCAATCCAAAGAGCAGTAATTTAAATGCTAAAACCAGTTTCCTAATGCAACCACTATTTTTAAAGCTTCTATTGTGTACCCAGCACTTTGCCGCACCATTATTACAACTTAATAATTTAACACCTACAAAAGTACATGGGTAAAAGCTGGCAAAAAACAGTTCATAGAAAGATTCGAGTAGCTGGGACCAGCCAAAGGATGTGGTTTTGGGTAAAAAACCTGTTTAATATGTATCCAAAAAGAACTATGGTAAGCACAGTATCAAAATGAAAACTCCTGAATATTAATAAATCAACTCACATGTGAGCAGTGGAGAAAATCAGAGCACATTAATGTAAGCAGGTGTTTCTCAAACGGGGATCATCTGCAGATGTATCCTTAAGGTCTGCAAGAATTTTTTTTCCCCTTTAAAAGGGGGTCATACTTTATTCATATTTAAGAAATCATAAAGTAGCCAGTTTCATATAAAAATTACAAACAAGTATTTTGATAGTTATCTCACTGGCCCACTCCACAGAGGGCTTAGGTCTCTTTTCTGCAGTCTGATTTTTTTGTCATGGGAATAGAGAGTGAAATCCTGGAGGGCAGGGGGTGGGGCAGGGGGCAGAGAGAAGCCTTATGAAAGTATAACATGGGGTAGAATAATGTCTCCTTCATGGGAAGTGAGACTTCTTAACCCAAGTAAGAAGGCTGTGTCTCAACTGTGTGGATAACTGTGTTCTCTGGGACTATAGACTTCATGTTTCACAAGTGGTACAGCATCATAAAAAATTAGAAATTCATTGATTGAAAAAAAAAAGCTAAAAGCTTACATTGGGTGCATGTATGGAGCCAGATTGGTTCATATATGTGTCTAATTGGTAACTGACTCAACTATTTTGGTCACAAATAGTAATAATTTTTCAGTATACATCCATAGGATAATCCAAATCTATCGTAAAAGAAAACACTGCCTTTTTTGTTTCATATTGTTTGGATTTTTTTTTCCCCTGTACTTTACATCAAAGAGAAAATACCTGGAGAAGTTGCAAGTATGGCCTAAGACCTACCTCTTGACTGGATGGTCAACCAAGTATTCAGCATCATTGATTTCAAATGATTTAATCAAGGAAAAGCATTGCCACCTGTTGTGAGAAATGTACCCGGTGCTTGTTTATGTGTTATTGTCAAGTGTTCCCAGAGTGAGGCTTTGCTCCCAGAGGAGAGTCATCTCCTGCTGGACCCTAATTTGGCCTGCGCAAGTGTGATTCTGAGGTAGCATTACTTGCTTTGACATCATTAATTTATATTTGGAGCAGGGGTGTGAAGAAATAGGTGGTAAATTTATGATGCATCTGTGAAATCGACAAGTTATATCTAATTGAGGTTGGGGGTTGCTTTAAAGACAGTCTTCAAACATCAAAGTTACTGTGACTTTTATCCTGTCCCAGCCGCAGTTGCTGTGGGAGGTAAAGATGGGGGGTGGCTGACTTTGCTGCAGGCCCCAGCTTCTATTAAGACATGAGAACCCAGCAGGAGTGGTAGGGCCACATTGTGACATATGTGCACCCTTTCTTCTGTAAAACTGTATTTAAAAATAGGTGTTATGACTGTTAGCATAAACATGAATGTAATCCAGACTAGGTTCCTTATTATGTATTATAATTCTATTCATTTTTCTTCTGGTTTTAAAAGAAATCAAAACACTTTCGTGGGCCCCTATGGGTGTCTTAGAGCTTAGGAATGGTATCTCCTCAATAAGTCAGCACTGGGCTTGCTGCGGGGGGTGCCCCGGTGAAGGGGAGAAAGCCCTCTGAACTCACCAAGTGAATTCTTGGATTCAGGCAGAATGAATTCGAGATGGTGACAACTCACTGAAGGAAAGTTTTACTGAGACAGGGACAGAGAGCAGATCCTACTCCACAGAGCAGGGGGCCTTTCCTGAACAGGAGGGTGTTGGGGGGCCTAACTCTGCCACACACAAACCCTTTATCCTTATCTCCTCCTCTCCTCTGCCTAGCCCACCCTCTGAGAAGTTCAAGCTGAAAGACTCTAACTTTCCAAACAAACTGTAGAATATGCCTACCCCTAACATAAAAGGGGTCTCTAACAGTCCCCCCCACCATCTTTGCACTGCCCAGGTGGGTCACCCTCCCCTTTCAAGAAACCTAGCCTGAACGGCATCTCCTCTGCAGCCTCGTCTCTGGGCACCATCATTTACACCTTTCAGAGGGGGACCCCTTATGGGGCCACGGTAACATTTTTATTTTTTTATTACTATTTTTTTGAGACAGAGTCTCAGTCTGTTGCCCTCACTAGAGTGCTATGGTGTCATAGCTCACAGCAATCTCAAATTCCTGGGCTTTAAAGATTCTCTTGCCTCACCCTCCCAAGTAGCTGGGACTACAGATGCCCACCACAACATCCGGCTATTTTTAGAGATGAGGTCTCAAGCTGGCTCAGGTGGTCTTGAACCTGTGAGCTCAGGCAATCCACCTGCCTCGGCCTCCCAGAGTGCTTAGGATTACAGGTGTGAGCCCCTGCATTTTTAAACATGACCAGCATTGTCTTTAGGTCAGGACATAAAGTTAATCATAAACTGCTGTCACAGAAAGGTAAGCATAGTGTGGAAGGCACCCTGCTTGAGACCTTCCTCCATCCTCAGGTGGTCCCAGGTGGCCCCTGGCTGGTGACTCCCTTGTTCAGGGCGGTTACCAGGGTCTGAAATCAGTCAAAATGGCTGCGCGTCGGCTCTTTCAACCTTCCTTTGCAGACTTATCTAGACTAGGCTTGCTCCTTTGTGAAAGAAAAAATGTTCTTTGTGAGTTCCAGGAGAGTTAGTGGCTTGTAGCTGCTGAAAAATGGTATGAAATAGAAGAAAAGCTCTTCTAAGGAAGAGCTTCCTTCCTGTGTCTTGAACAGACAGCCATGGAGAAATATGAAAGATCACCACCTGGACAGCAGGAGGATGGGAAATAAGGTAGGGAATGAAGGCCAGTCTGGGAAGGAGAGGTAAACACACAATCTTTTAAATTAGGGATTCTAACAAGACATCTTTAGGACAGTGAAACTATTCTGGATGATACTGTAATGATGGTTACATGTCATTAAACCTTCATGCAAACTTATAGGATGTGAACCCAAGAGTGAATCCTAATGTAGACTGTGAATTCTGGGTGATAATGAAGTGTGGATGTAGGTTGGTCAGTTCTAACAAACGCACCACTCTGATGGGGGATGTTGGTAATGGGGGACGCTGTGCAGGTGTAGGGGAAAGGGGGATAAGGGAAATCTTTGTAACTTTTGCTCGACTTTGCTATGAACTTAGAACTGCTCCCTGCCCCCCCCTTCTATTAAATAACAACAACAACAACAAAAAACAACAACAAAAAACTCCAAACAAATTAGGGACTCTGAAGGGTCATTCAGGGTCAGAGAGCCTAGCTTAGAGGGGCCAAAAGAGCATTACCTACCATTCAACTAGTTGTCAGCTTAGTGAGGAAGAAGGGCTTGACCTGTACCAGGAAGCAAACAAGCACCTATTTCATGTCAGACTTAAACTTGGAGCTATTATATCCAAAGGCCCAGTCACAAAGGGCCTGGTAAACTTTGGGCTATTTTAGAAAGTGGACTAGACTATTGAGTGAAATTGGTAGAGACCAAATGCTCAGCTAGATTCAATGATCAAGCAGAAGGCATTTTTACTTTTTTCTCTGTATTTACTGTTGTCCCTAAATTCCTCATGATAGTATGAGCCAATATATTCGATACTTCCTATATGTCAACTACTGTGCCAAGAAATAAGTGTACATTATTTCACTTCATCCTCACAAACCTTTATAATGATTTTCTACTGTTGTTGTCATCCCTACTTTATAGATGGGGGACTTAAGGTTAGAAAGAGTAAGTAACTCACCCCAAACACCACTAGTGACAAGTGAAGCTGGGTCAAAGTCAGTGTGATTCGGCAGCCCGAGCTTATCACCACTTTGCTGCGCTATCTACCGGTATCATCAGATTGAGAACCCACAGAGTTGAGCTTGTTGGTTATTACCCACTGTGCGTTATGAAGCTCTGGGTGAGCTAAAGACAGTAAGTAAGCAGCTCTAACTATACTGTGATGGTCTCAGTGAAGTACTAACCTTTTCACTATCTCATCAAGTACAAGTTACACACCTGAGCATCACAGGGATCTGAGTTTTGGTCTGGTTCCAAGCTGTTTCTTGGCTTGGCCCAGCTCAAGCTCGGATTGTACCTAAAGTCACGTAGGCTTTGGGTGGGGGCCTCCCAATGGAAGGTGGAAGCCACAGACTTAAAACTTCTTCTGGCTGTGTCTTAAGTTTTCACTTTCAAGTTATTTGAAAAGTGAAAGTACAAATGTCGTCAATGTGCCATTAAAATGTCAGTCAGGGCCATGTTATATTACATGTCAGCTGTCACTGACAGGAGCCACACTTTGTCGGGGTTGTGTATCTATGTATGGGAGCGTCCAGAAACCTGGCTCTTGCTATAATCTCTTCTCCATGAGTACTTTTTTGAGGGCTCTGGTTCCTGCCTTTAAGAAATGAAAAATATTAGATCAAAGGAGTCAGACCTTAAAGCTCTTTCTAACTACAAACAAGAGGTTTTATTTTATAAAGTTATTTTTATAACAGGGCTTTTGGTTTATTACTATACGTTTTTATTCCTATAAATAAACTATTCATGGAATTGTGCTCCAATCCCCAAAATTTGTTTTCAGCAAATGTGAATATTTTTCTGTGATGCAGACATAAATTCAGACATTTTGATCAGACCTGGTCAAATGAGGACTTGAGACTAATTTTGACATTTTTCTTTTTCAGATGATTTTGTCCTATTGCTCAAGTTCCCAGCCTAGGCAGTGATTTCCTGCAGTATCCGTGTTCTGAGTGTCTTCCTTGCTGCCCCATCCAGCCTGCTGGAAACTTCTGATACGGGTCTGAGCACTGAGGGGAAGGGCTGCTCACTTGTCTTTCTTTCAACATGGGGCAAATCAGTTACTTGGAAGTTCCCCGACTCATTAGTGCCACATTCCTTCCTGGTCCCTAGCCCCTCTGCAAGAAAAGAGACGTGTAAACTTCTATTTATTGCTAGTCCGCCAGCGTCTCAATTTTCCTTTTATTCTTCCAGGACCTTTGAGCAACACTTTTTTTAATCTTCTATTTAATGTGTATGATTGGCGCCCCTCCCAGCCCCCAGAGTGCCTCTCAAATCCTGTCCTCACAAACGCTGGACGCCTGTAATACAAATAGGGGGCTGGAGAGAAGGAAAGACAAGAAATACAAACAAGTACTGTGACTTGCCTACTTTCTAGCTTTGTTAAAAAGAAGCCAGATATGCCAGGTTCCTGAAAAATTATTTAACTGTGTCCCGCCCTACTTCTTCTTCTGGTAAAGGTTTTTTTTTCTTTTTCCTCTGTGAAGACCTGTATTTTTGCCCTGGTGACTTGGAGGCGGTGAGTTGGGTTGCCTGAGACAGACAGTAACTTTAATATTTTGTATGTCGTATCTTTAGTAAGGCTGTGGCTAATTCCAAGCTCGGGCAGGTTCCTGAGAGTCAGGGCTGGTTTGGGGTCAGACCAGCGTGTTTGGCAGAGGCTGCTCTTTCTGAACAGTGAGTCATTGTTGAGTGACATGAATAGGACCAGCGCTAAAGAAAAGTAAGGTTTCAAAAGATTGTCTAAAACAAAAGTCCTTTCAGCCCCTGGTATTCAGAGTTTCATCTCTCACTGAACAAAAGTTGCTCATTTTACAGGGAGAGCAACCCTGGAATCCAGGCAGGATGGTACTTTGATTGGCAGGTCAGCTGCCGTTTGAAGATATTTGGTGTCATTGTTCATCAGAAAGTCCACCTGGAAGGGGAAGGCAGAAGAAACCCTTTCCTACCCTACCTTCCTTACTCTCAGCTTGTCTCTCCTGAGGGGCATGGCTGTCGTTACAGGACCATTTCAAACAGCAGTCACATCATCCCGCAGGGAACAGAACTCAGGGAAATGCCTGCCAATTTTCCACAAAGGATGCCAGGGACATCTAAAGATGGGCTGCTTTGGGGGGAGAAGATTTAGTCATGACATTCCCCTGGAGACAAGGTAGAAGGACCCTTCATCCTTGGAGACTGTCTGGAACAAGGCCGCTCCCCAATGTCAGGGCCAAGGCGTGAGAAATGCTAAACCTTCCTAATTTTTTTCCTGAGATTTTAGTAGACAGGTGGTTCATTTCTCTTCCCAGAGGACTTTCCATTCCTGATCCTTGTTCTTTACTCACAAGACTGCTTCCCAAGGGACAGAGATAAGTCCCTCAGGGTGAGTCATTAACACACTGAGAATTTCATCACATCTTTAAAATCTAGCCTGGCCTTCTTACCAAAAGAATATCTAGTTTTTCTTGAAAAGATTTCATCACAGGTGGTAAAGAGTTTGTCTTTGCCTCTCCTCATGTCATTTCTGGTTCCTGGCTTCTAGCAGGCACTATCTGAAAAGTAAAATCAGCCATCAAAATGGATCCACATTATACAATTTGACTTCACATGATCCCTCTGTGCTGAGTTATTTCCTCCTTTTAAAAAGACAGAAAACTATGCGTATTTAAAAAATGGCCTGTCAGAATTTTCTATATCCTTTGCAGCCCTTGCTCTGTGCTGTGCCTGGTCTTGTGGTTTGGGAAGGCAAGTGCCCAGCTTGATCCCTAAGGATTTTCGTGTTGGCCTTCACTGGCCCATTTTTGTTTTCACTCTGGGACTTAGAAACATAATCAGAAAGTGTAAATATTTCATGACTATAAATGTCAAATGTCTTCTGAATTTCATAGTTTGTTTTAAAAAGACAAAAAATCATAGTATCATTGATCAGAAAGATGATGAATTCCTGGAGAGGTCAGATGATCTCTCCCTCTCCTTTCTCTCTGGAGCTGCTCAGCCGGGACACCCCTAAACGAGTCCCATAAAGGGGTAGAACCTGGGAAAAGGTCAAGGGTCAAGGTCCATCACCCTTGTTCAGTTTTAACTTAGTTCCATGGTCTTCAGTCAGTAAGTGATAGAGCAAAATGTCCCTAATCCACACTCAGTATTTCTAGAGATTGGTAATTCCAGAAGCATGATAGGAAGCTTACTATTTTAAAAATATACATGTGAAGACAGTATTATGAAGCCTAAGCTTATGATAATACAAGCAAATTGTTAACTTGCTAAGAAGAATCCTACCTTTGAACATTTACAGCTGGTTAAAATGCTGCTGCTGCAGCTGATTATAAATAAGTTTAGCAAAGTAGATGGGTAGCGTTCTGAAAGAATCTTCAATTAATGTCTTCCTTGGGAAGTTGAGAAATAAAAACAACATAAAAAATTCCATATCCTTAAAGATATTCTATGGGTCTTTTTTTTGAACATGGCATTGGCCTTCTTCATACCATTTGATCCAAACTTGAGAAGTTTAATGAGACATCATAAGTTTATGAGGCTTAGATTGACTGACTGGACCACAACTTTCTGAGGGCAGTCTAAGGCCTAAGGGCCTTTGGGCCTCAGAGTACTCTCCTTATTCCAGGATGCCACGATTAGGAATTAGGAATGGAGTTGAAAGTTATCAAAATGATAAGACTGGGGTGCCCCTCAAACAAAATTACCTTCCTTACTCATAGGTTCAAGACCTGAAATTCCTAGAGAAGGAGTTTGTGATTAAGACATTCAAAATTCCCATTAAATAGTCACAACAGTTGTCCTGTAAGCAACCGTTTCAGGCTATATATATATATATATATATATATATGTATATATATATATGCATATATATAAATGTATATAAAATAAGGGAATTGAAAATTGAAACGCCCCCTATTTAAGTTAGATGATTAGTAGGAGGTAAACCTAGAACTAAAATATATATTTTTTTGAGACAGTCTCAAGCTGTTGCCCTGGGTAGAATACTGTGGCGTCATAGTTCACAGCAACCAACTCTTGGGTTCAAGCAATCCTCTTGCCTCATTTTTTTTTCCTATTTTAGTAGAGACCAGGTCTCCTTTTCTTTCTCAGGCTGATCTTGAGCTTGTGAGCTTAAGCAATCCATCCATCTTGGCCTCCCAGAGTGCTAGGATGACAGGCGTTAGCCATTGCATCTGGCTAAAACTGAAATCTTGATTTTTTTTTAAACTTAATGTTCTTACTACTAACCATGCTGCTTCATCCATAAAATAGTCTACCATAAAAATAGTTTAGTATAGTTAGCTCAGCAGATTAACAGCCTCCACCATATAAATTGTCCCTATTCAAAATGGAGTCTAGGGCAGGTGTATGTGTGTGTATTTCCCCCACTTTTTATTATAAATTTCAGACAGAGAAGTTGAAAGAATAGTACCAAGAATATCTATCTATCCTCCTGAACTTAGATAAATAAATGTAAAATATCTCATTAATGTAGTTTTAATATTTTCTACATGCTAAATTAATATTTTGGCTATTCTGAGTTCCAGAAAAGATATTGCTCAGATTAGTTTCATTTGTTTCTTTTTATTTATTTTTTAACATGACCATCAGGCTATTAAACGTTATGAATTAGGTTTGCATTGTGCCCCTGTTAGGCACAACTGGCTCCAGACTATGCCCCCTTCCTTTTTTCTCCATGACGTTGACTTAATGAAATGTCTGTGACAGTTGTCTTTAGAATAGGACAGTTGTATTTGGGTGGAAAAGAAAGGGTTAGGAAAAGTCTGCAGAAAGGGCTCTGTCTTGGGAGGACCTTGTTAGAATATCGGAGGAGGAACCCTCCAGAGCCTGCTAATGGGGCCTGTGAATAGCTGGGCCGGCCAGGCCACCTTTGCTCTGCCCGCTTCCTTCACACAGATTTGCACAAGGGCTGCGAAGTGTTGGGGGACTCACTTTCACCTTCATGTATTTTCTTGACTTTTGTCTAATGCATTTCTTTCTCTGTTTCTTTTTCCTTTTTAACTCTCCCTAGTGCCTGCTCACTTCTAAATTCATTCTTTTAGTTGATCTTTGGGAAAGTGCCATGTTCCCAGAATGCCATTTAAATCATCGCCCTGGGAAATCCATGGATAGTAGAGATGTTCCAGACTCCAGGCCGGGGTCTTCTCTTTGATTCCTTGCCCCTTTTCCCTAAGCTGCAAATGTCAGATTCCAGGCCGTTTCCCTTCCAGGACCTTCATGCATTGATTCACCTGAGTCTTCTCTTTGAAAATAGTAATTTCTCATTTTCATCATACAAGTTGTATTGTTCATATGAATAAAGATAAAAAATATAGATAAGAAAAATAATTTTTACCCTCATCCCAACCACTGTATGTTAAGATGGTTTGTCAGCTCTTACAATAAATAACATTGTATTTCTATCTGCTGCTGCAACAAACCATTTCAAACGTAGGTAGTAGCTTAAAACAATACGTTTATTAGTTTATCCTTTTGGAGGTCAGAAATCTGAAATGAGTCTTAGGGGGCTAAGATAAAGATGTCAGCAGGGCCACATTCCTTCTGGGGGCTCTAGGAGAGAATTGCTTCCCTGGCTTTTCCAGCTGAACTTGGCTTTGTGATCCCTTCATATTCAAAGTGCAGCCCTCTGACCTCTGCTTCTATTGTCCTATTATGACATCTCCTGACTTTTTCTCTCTTACCTCTCTCTTATAAGGACCATAATTACTTACATTGAGCCTCTCAGAAGAAGCCAGGATAATTTCTCAAGATCCTCCATCTCCATCTGTCCAGTCCTTTTTGCCATGTAAGAAAGCAAATTAGGCCCCAGGGATTAGGAGGTGGGCATTTTGGGGGGAGGTCCATTATTCTGTCCAACACACCTCCCCAAATCCAATACTCATTATTCTGTTGGTTTGCCTCCATTTTCTGTGCATACAAATGTTTATTGCTATAGACTGAGGAATAGCAAGGATTTTGTTTTGTTGAGAAGGGGAAAGTGAGTGCGGAAAGCAGAAGGGAAGGTTCTGTCGTGTCTATTCCAGTTCTCACTGAATCAGGACTCCACATCTACTGGATAGGGATTGATGGCCAGAAATGGATGGAGCCATTTAAGAAAGACTGCAGTTCTGGGTGTAGGTATGATTGCTCCAAGATCAAGGAGAAACATGGCTCAAAGTTACTTGGTTTTGTCACTGAGTTACTTGTTTAGCCCTGGATGCACAAACACCCAGCAGAACTCTGGTGCACCAGGGGTAGAAGCAGTGGAAGCAGTGGGGCATCTGGAGAAGACAGTGGGCATGGTCACGCTTCCTCTTTCTGGGCAGTGGCAGGGGTACTGCAGGAGAGCAGGGGTGAGTGTGTCCTGCAGAGCCCTGTGGGTGTGGTGATGCCCATTTAAATACTCCCAGAAGGTCCTCCTATGACACACATGGGGACATTATACAGGCAGAACAAACCTGCTGTATGTGTGTGTATCCCACTGAGAAAAATATATGGACACTCTTCCTTACAGGAAATTTTCTCCCATAATAGATGGGACAGCCCAGTTTTCCACATTCGGGGATATGATAATTATTTAACCACTCCTCTCTCTTGCTGGTGTTTCTAGTTTTTTTTCTCTATTATAAGGCATAGTGTGATAAAACCTTTCACAAATCCATAATTATTTTCTTAGGACCAACTTACTGGAAAGTGGAATTATTGGATCTCAAGGGTGTAGGAATCTTTCTGACGCTTTTGTACTATAAATGCCTTATAAAAACAAAAAGTTTCCTTACGTGCAAAATGAAAGGGTGAGATGGAAGTGGTGACTTACAAGACTTAACTTTAGAGCCAGGAGACTCTTCCAGCAGAAACTGCTGCAGAAACTCGAGAAGTAGATGAGTCAGAGGCGTTGGCTTCAGTGGACGAAGGTAGGGCCCATCTGCTTCTGCTTCATCCCTCTCTGCTGCCAGGAGAGAAACTCCAGGTCTCCCAGGCATACCTTGCAATCCACAGAGTGAGGTGACCTTGCATTCCTTTCCACTGATGTGTTTGCGATCAGTCACTTTGATTGAACTGCTGGTTGTCTAGACAGGTCGGGAGGCTGGGTCCCTGCCATGCCCTTACCTAAGTGGTCAGTAGGTACTTGTTAATCTTTTTGAATTTTTTTCTCAAGGGATCCTCCTGCCTTGGCCCCCCAGAGTACTAGGATTACAGACATGAGCCACTGCTCCCCACCTGTGCTTTTTAATCTTAGAGAGCAACCATTTCCTAGCACATCAGAAGCAGGAAGGATCTTGCAGGTAAGGTTAGAGGGAAGATGCTGGCTACGCCCAGTGGAGGAAGATGACCCTGGTGCCCAGATGGGGCAGATGCATTGGGGAATTCCTATGACTTGGAACTTGGATGTAAAACCCAACCTTTTCTTTTTGTAGATGAGAAAATGGAGAGGGATAGGGTAAAGGACTCATCTCAGGCCATATGGTAGCTTACTGTCATAATCAGTCATCAAGAAAGTACATAAAATGCTTTTTTACTTTTATTATGTTTGAACCTTTCTCAAATCTCTCTAAAGAGAAAGGGACAGAGGAGAGGAAGAAACTAGCATTTCAAACACCAACTATGTGCCAGACAATGATCTGCATGCCTTCCTTATACCTTTTTTCTTTGCTTTTAGCCCCTGTTAAAGTGAGAACATTGTGCTGTCCTGCACGTGAAGACTTTCCCTCAGAAATTTAGCCCTGGGTCCACAGTCACCCAGCAGTGATTGACAATGGTGTGATTTGGACTCAATCCCCTGCTCCAAAGACCGTCCTTTTCTAACTTGGCTCTGTTTTATTATCTTAGAAAGGTCCCCGATGCCTAAATATCAGACTGCAGAGAAATCTGGCACGTAATTTTAGGACTAAAGTAAATGAAGCTGAAACAGAACCAGAACCTATTGACAGACCAGGCTTTAAATAGGATGTAGATGTTAATTTGACTTAGACACATCCATTTAGGAACAGACCATGACCTCAAACACTCTCCAGAGCATGTCCTTGGAGATCCTTTCTTGGTGTGAAAGTTGGTGCTACAGGAAGTGGTGTAAGATAGAAAGATAAGTTTTCTTTTTCAAGTCAGGAAATCCCACCTACTGGTTAGATGCTGACATCCTCTGTGGGCGGGAAACCCAGCTTTAGGACCACATGTCCAGAGTCATTTAGAAGACCTGGGCACCCCTACTGGGAGAATAGGGATATAGTGTTTGGGTGGATGAGGGGATGTGAGAAGTGAGGATACATAGCTGGGCGTGGTGGCTCGTGCCTGGAATCCTCCCGTTCTGGGAGGCCCAGGTAGGTCGATGGCTTGAGCCCAGGAGTTTGAGACCAGCCTGAGCAAGAGTGAGACCCTGTCTCTACTAAAAATAGAAAAACAAAGGCAAGAGGATCTCTTGAGCCCCAAAGTTGGAGGTTGCTGTGAGCTATGACACCACAGCACTCTACCCCAGGGTGACAGCTTGAGACTCTATCTCAAAAAAATAAAAAAGAAAGAAAAGAAAAATGAGGATGTGCATAATCACCTTGAGTTTGAACTCTAACACCATATGTTATACTTAGTCAGTTCATATCTACAGAAGGAGATCTTGCCATGATTGGGGCCTGGGGGTTGGAATTCTAGGCATCATCTACCAATATTAAATTTCTCTTGGAAGTTCATAGATGATAGATTGGAGCTAACAGACAGCAGATATAAGAGGACATTAGGAACGTTCTCGAGTTTACCAATAGTATTAGGCATTAGGCTTCCCCTGGGTAAAAGTTTTTTTATTCATGAAGTGCAGGCACTGTAATACAGCCTAGGAGCCCATGGTTTTATGAGTAAAATAGCCTCACAATCTCTCCTAAAGTCAAATGTGGCTGAGCCTCTCTGCCATTTCACTCCTCCAACTAGCAAATTCCAAAGAAATCTAGAAAAACTAGCTGAGTATTGTGGTGGGCACCTATAGTCCCAGCTACTGGGGAGGCTGAGGCAGGAGGATCTCTTGAGCTTAAGAGTTTGAGGTTGCTATGGCCTATGACGCTAGGGCACTCTACCCAGGGTTACAGAGTAAGACAATCTTAAAAACAAGAGTGTCTTTTTATCCTTGGAAACTGGAAGCTGCCACACCAGTCTGGCCTGCCCTCCATTGCCTCCTCAAACTCACGCCAGAACCAAGGTCTGGGGCCTGTGCCTTCCCGCCATATTATACTCCCTCCATCTCTCCCAACATGCAGTGCTCAGCACATGGAGCACACTGATCATTTTTGTCTCCTCCTACAACACCGAGTATCACTAGCTGCTTTATCGTACTCTTCTCTTGTTTACTTGTGTGTTCATCCCATTGAACCTAAAATGTATATATTTCTTGAGATCAAGGAGGAGATGGGATTAGGGAAGGCTGATACAGTTGACTTACTTTCAAACCATGCTGCCTGAATTTGAACCTAGAACCTGCCTGGCCAAGTCACTTAACCCACCTGTGCCCTGGCCTCCTCATCCATAAAGTGGGCATGAGGCTGCCCTATGGGGCAGGTACCCATTCTCATACTCCAGGCACTGTAGTGGGCTCTTTTCATTCGTGAATTCATCTGTTCATCACCACAGTTTGGGAGGGGGTGTCGCAGACACAGTCGGTGGCCTGCATACCAGCCACCTACTGCCTCCTTCTCACTGACAGTCCTGCCTTTGTGTAGGCATTTGTCTTTCTATCACCCTGTGGTCAGGTAAGGTGACTGTCCTCCGCCCAGGGGTGAGTACTGAATAGTCTAAAGCGATCGCATCACCCATAATATTACCAGTGATCAGTTTGGAGGTGGTTATGCAACATAGTTCTAGTCAGTGAGGTAGGAGGGGAAGCCTGGCCAGGCTGGGGCAAGGGAAGATTTCCTCACTGATGCAAAAGAGGCCCACAGGAGGACATCCTTCTCCCTGACCCTGGACTTTATAGTGTCTGGGCATTTGTCTGGCTGTAGAGGAAGCCAGTGCAGAATCAGGAGGCCAGAGCCAAGTGACACAGAGGGAGAATTCCACCTGCCTGGCATAATTGTGCTCACATCTGAGCATTTCCTGTTACATAAGATGGGACTTCCCATGATTGTTAAGCTCCAGTCATACTTTTTCTAAGCTCCAGTCATACTTTTTCTATAACCTACAGCCAAAAAAGCATCCTAACTAATATAGTTAAGTATTTTGCTCCCTACATCTCAGATGAGGAACTGAATCTCACAGGGATTTACATTATTTACTTCAAGTTACATAGGTAGAAAATGGCCAGGTGGAGTAGAGGCTGATACATGCCCCGTGTCCTCCAGCGCCTGGGTCATCACAGGATGGACGCTGGTGTTCAGTGAGTAGGTTGCATCAGATGCTCAGGACACTAACCCAGCTGTGTTAGTGCCGGGCAGCTGAACAGTCATGCTGCAAGGTGCACTGCGACATGACACCCTTTGGTGGTTTTAATGACTTTCCAACTCAGTGTGTGCCATGAACCTCATGAGTTCTCTTCCAAGCAATAGAGTAATTCTCTAACGTAATCCTCATTTCTAGGGCAGACTTCAGCACACTCAGCTTAGTGACAAGTAATGCTTGCTTTTTATTTAAATAACAGTCTTCAGTAGTTACCACTTCTTAATGTCATCTTCTTTAAAAAAAAAAAAAGACAAGATTCAAGTTATATATGCTGCAGAAATCCAGTCCTCCTTTCCTGCAGCAAGTTGTGCTGAACTAATCTCAGCAGTTATCTGCACTCCCAGAGAGTCACCTCCCTGGGCATCTGGGAGGAAAGCTGTAGAAGATCAAATCAGTGTGGGAGGAGGGGTGTCTCAGCCTTTTCTTCACTGAAGAGCCTGTGCCCTGTCTTTGTAGATGCCTCTCTGATTTTTATCAGGGGAAGAGATATTAACAGGCACCTTCAATTCTACTAAGATGTAACCAGAGGAAAAACATCTTAGAACAATGTACTGCCCAGTTATAGAAACATGATTGAACCCCATTCACACCCCTGCCTTATATAGTCCTGTACTGGTCAGAGCTGAGCCTACATCTGGGCAGTGACCTTGACCTGATCAGTGACCTTGACTGATTTGGTCAAGTGAGGGAGTAATGGACTTCTGACGTAAGATTGTAACTAGACCATTGACCTTCAGTATTACATCTATGATAGCCAAATTAATTGTTAAACCTTCCTCCTATCTTTTTTTTTATTTTATTAAATGGTAACTATGTACATTAATGCACTTCTGGGGTACAGTGTGGGGTTTTCACATGCAATCCGAAATACTTCCATCAAACTGATCAACACAGCCTTCATGTCATTTTCTCAGTTATTGTTTTA